>ML785845.1:393184-443046 GCA_009831015.1 Picea engelmannii | reverse complement strand
ATATATATATATATATATATATATATATATATATATATATATATATATATATATATATATATATATAGGTCCATTTTTTACCTCAAAATTTCTCTAACCAGTGTGATGTGGACTCTTTGTGTGTTGGATGTGAATTTTTGCTTGTTGGCTAAGTATTGAAACATTACTACATATGGGGTCAAAATTCGACAAAAACTTCCAATGATAAGGATGAATTCAATCATATCATTGCAAATTACGACATAATATTAAAATTTTAATATTTTTTTCTGGGCACCTCGATGAACGTTGGAATTTTGATGAACATCTATATCCATTGATCTTTCAATAAACCTATAGGATAGTTTGTTGATATATCGACGAACCTAGAGGATGCCAACTACCCGTATGAAAATGGTTTAACAATCATTGAATTCACTCACTTAGTCAACTTTGACATAGTTAACGCTCGTCGAAAGACCGATAGATGTTAGTGTTTTCGACTATTTTGTTGTAGGTGAGACGATTATAACATATTTTTATGCTCATTGTTTGTTGCATGATTTATTAGTCTTTTTTCTATGTCCTACTTGCCTTAAATCCAATTATTGATCTGCATAGCTCTGATTTTGTACTTTGAAGGTTACAAATTTTTAATATTACTTTATCTCTTTTTTAAATACCCAGATTAGATCCCTAACCCTTAGAACCTCTTTCTTTTGGGGACACAAATTTTTTCCTAGGAAATAGGTATGAACATGTCTACTCAATTCCATTTAATTACTATACAATTTGTCTTGGTGTAGTTGTCTTTTATTACTTGCTTATAGTCAAGCTTTGGAACTTATGTGGTAAAAATGTATGGTTTTGATTTGTTGATTAATTGTTGATTACTATTATAAACCTTTAATAAATCTAAGATGGAAATTGATTAATTCTCTAGTACATATGGGATCAATATAATTCTATGATATTTGTATCGTAAGAATATATAGTTCGTATATTAATATCCTTGTATTGCTTCAATGGATTTTTTTGTAAATATAGGAAATCCCAATGCCAACACCTGAAGAGAGTCAAAGGATGATTTATAGGTTAAGGGATGCATGGGAGGCACAAGTCGGTACTGATAGGGAAATGTTATTTCCCTTGCAATCAATGCTGGGGCTTGAAAAGAAGAAGACTTATAAGGAAAACAACTGAAAGACGATGTTTTACGTATGGGTATTATGAAGGGGGGCATACATTTCGTCCCATGGTAATTTATTCATTATATATATCTTTGTATTGATCTATTTATAAAATTTTCTTTTGTTTTAATATTTTTTATATACACTAATGTTATTGATTGTTTTCAATTGTAAAGTTAAATCCTCCTAGGTGTTTGTCACCAAATAAAAATCTACCAAGTAGTAGTAGAAATACTATTTTACAAGATGTGGAAGATGGTGTGAATATTGAAGATCACATGAATCCTATGGAAGAAGATGACACCAATAATATTGTTGAGTTAGATGATGGGACAGATAGATTGATCCAAGACATCTTTACTCCTATCGATGAGGAAAATGATGATGATGTTTATGATGTACCTTTGCTTGAGAAGGAAGAACAACCCCTTTATGAAGGCTCAAGAACACATATTCTCTCTGTTATAATGTTGTTGGTGAAATTGAAGGTATTTAATGGTTTGTCAAACACTTTTCTCACACAGATCCTAAGGTACGTAATATAATTTGTCACAATTATACGTAAAGGTCAAATTTATTTTTCTCTATTTTTAGTGTCAATTAATGTATAAATTAAGGATGCAATATTTTTATTACTATTATTTACATTAACTAGTTTTTTTATGTTGTAGATTGTTAGGTGAATTTTTCTTACCACCATCAAATAATTTACCTCACACATACCGATAGATGTGTGATGTTATGAAAGATATTCGAATGGAGTATCAGGCTATTGATGCATGTCCAAATAATCATATTATATATTATGGACAATATCCATCAAAAATGAAATGACTACAATGTCAAATCCATAGATATTGAACTGATCAAGTAACAAAAAAGGTGTCTCGCAAGGTTCTTCGTCATATTCCAATAATTCCACATTTGCAATGATTGTTCAGGTGCCAAAAAATTACACAGTTTATGGATTACCATGCATAACACATAAGTGGAGATGGTGTTCTTCGAATGCGTGAAAATGGTTATTCATTTAGGAACATCGAAGAAAGATGGCCAATTTTTAAAGAAGAACCTCGTAGTGTTAGGCTTTCATTGGTAGATGACAGTGACAATCCATTTGGTAAGCTTAGGTCTATTTACTCAGTCTGGCCTATTTTTGTTATAAACAATAACCTTCCTCCTTGGATGTCAATAAAGAGGGAGAACACAATGTTGGCAATGATTGTTCTAGGTATTTGTTTACACAATTGGTTTGAACATTGTATTTCACTTTTCTTATTCATTTCATTTCATTTTTCTTACACAATTGGCAATGACCTGAGTCTCTTTGAGGTATAAGGTCATAAATATCAATGAATTTATAGGTAATACTATTCTATATGGATAGTACATGTCATGCCATTTTTGGTGATATGTGGAACGCCACATAACTCCTCACGATTAGAGAGTTATGGCCTTGTGAAGTTGGAGAACCCTCATGAGTTATCTAGAAGCCCCTAGAAGGTCAAAGAAGTCAAATTACTCTAGAAACTCCTAGAAGAAGTTGACTAGTCAAAGTGGGTGAAACTAGGAGTTAATCATGGGTACAATTGTTGCATTAAGAAAATAATTAAAAATAAATTAGTTGCAACAAGAATTTGTGAATTTGGTAATTATGGGTTGTGATGAGAAGATTGAATAGTCAAAGTGGTTGACCAAGAAATAAATTAAATAATAAAGTGGTTGGAACAAGAAGTTAGTTAAGGGAAAATAAGTTATGAATTGAATAATTATATAAAAGTTAGTTGCAACAAAAAGTTTTGAATAAAGAGAAATTATTTAAATAATAAAGTAGTCAAAGTGGTTAAGTGGACAAAGTGGATAAGTGGACAAAGTTGGTTAAGTGGACAAAGTGGACAAAGTGGCTAAGCAAAAAAAATGGTTAAGTGGACAAAGTTGGTTAAGTGGACAAAGTGGCTAAGTGGACAAAGTGCTTAAGAGGATACTTCTAGAGGAAGCTACTTGGAGAGTATAAATAAGAGATCAAGGGTCTCCCATTTGCATCCATTGAGCATATTGAATATATACAAGTGATTGAGGTAACCAAAGGATATCTAAGGCGAATTTCAGAGGGAAGGTGAAGTAAAAAAGGTTGAAATTCAAGGGAGGATAAAGTCTTTTGATGATGCTTTCTAAGGTATGTTATTTACAAGTCATCTCATCATTTTCACAATAATTTTTTTTCTACAATGATTCAGACAGTGAAATCTGGAGGTCGTTGAGAAAACATATCCAAGTAATTGTGATAAACATTTCATCTTGTGTGTTGTTTTATTTTGGTATTTACACTCCGTGGAAAATAGGGCTTGTGGCTAGTCCTGAAACTAGTCTAAAACAAGTGTTTCAGGTAAAAATGTCATAACTTCTTCATAACATATCCAAATTTAGTAAGAACAAATGTATTGGTTAGAGTACAGTCTGTAGTATTCTATGTACCATTTTAAAATCCATACAACAAATATTATGTGTAGGGAATGCTCTACAAGTTTTCTCTCTAAATATAAGCCAAAATTCAAGAAGGTATGCCATTTTTTCTATAACTCATTTTTTGAGAGGTTTCAAGTAGTGAAATCTGGAAGAATTGCATAAAATATACTGAAAAACATTGTGTACTATTTTCAGATTTTTTTTCATTACAGGTACATAGTTATGATTATTGCAAGTTAGGGTTGTTGATTAATCCAAAATTAGTCATGTAAGACTAAAGTAAAGTTTGATGAAAATGCTAGTCTCTTGTTGTTAAAGGTAAGGAAGGTTTGCAGGTATGTGATCATATACACCAGGAATGTTATAGAGTTACAAATCAGATTTGGATGATGAAATTAATGAGGGATTTTGGTTAAGGTATGTTACAGATAGAGGTTGTATAACAGTGAGGTTGTAGCACATGGATTGATGTAATGGTTTATGGTATTTGCTTATGGATAGTGTGATGTATTGCTAAAGAAATTTTGATGGTTATATTTGTATATGTTTTTTGTATATGGTTGAGGTACATGTTGGGTACATGGTTGAGACAAGTAGTTGATGAGTTGGCACATACATGAGGTGTATAGTTTATGGTGTTGGTACATCTTGATGAGTCATAATTGATGCATGATTGACACATACTTGGTACAAGGTTGGAGAAACTTGTTAGTAGTATTGTTGACACATGGTTTATGGATGATGTAGAATACTTGTCTTGGTATATTATTAGAAGCACATATTGATCTTGGTGATGATTATGAATTGTTGTGATGCACATTGTTGAGAGTTGTCTTGGTGAGTAGATCTGATTTGGTTGATAAGATTGATGAGACAGGTTGTTGTGATAGGTTGTTTGGATAGGTTTTTGTGACAAATTATTTGTACAAGTTTGGTGCATGGTTGATGCACTTGTTTATGGTACAGGTTGGTGCATGGTTGATGCACTTATTTATGGTATAGGTTGATTACAATTTGTTTGGTACATGTTTTTATAGTTTGTTTGGTGCAAGTTGATTAGTACATGTTTACAATAGTATATCTCATGACGATAGTGTGACAGTGCTTCCATCACTCTACTTATATTTCAGGGTGATTGGACGGGGAAATGATAGGTGGTTGTATCCACCTTCTGTTGTGGGTGGGAATCCCTCCTACGGACTCAACATTTAAGGGTTCAAATCATGCATGCAGAAAGTGACCATTTCAAAGGCCTCTACTCTTTCCTATTGTCCCAACACAAAAACCCCACATTCATGCAATACAAAGGTGTAAATAAGATTTGATAACTCTACCTTAAGTCCTTCATTTGATGTTGATCCCTTTTCTTTCACTCGCTCTTTGATTGCAAGCCTCCTCCCAAAGTTGACCTGCATTCACACATGAACAAACAAAAAGCTGCGAACATGCATTTCATATACTAATTTGTGGGTTAGTTGTGGCAATATCATAAAATAAACATTCAACTTGAACACGTGATATGGCGGGACGGGAAAAGTATTCCTTTTTGTATT
The DNA here is from genome assembly GCA_009831015.1 of Picea engelmannii. Taxonomy (NCBI): domain Eukaryota; kingdom Viridiplantae; phylum Streptophyta; class Pinopsida; order Pinales; family Pinaceae; genus Picea; species Picea engelmannii. The sequence goes on along the minus strand of ML785845.1, from coordinate 437,858 downwards.
AATCTTCACAAAAGTAAACTTACAATATGTGGTCGACATTGCTCCTCGAAAATGGTCCTGGGCTCCTCTTCAACTGTCCTCCAACTTCTTTTCTCTATACTTCTCTTTGCACAAGGATGGCTAAAGTTTGGGATAAGGGGAATGCTCAATTGGGTATATTCTCTTTACTATGATTTTCCTCCTTTCAAATGGGACCCCTACCCATTCTTTTATAGGTTAGAAGGAGCTAGGTATTTGGTCGAATGACCGACCATGCATGGAATAAAGGTTTAGTTAACTTGCCCAAAGTTGTGTGTTCCGTCAAAAACTTTCCTTTTTCTATGCTTTTGTAGGTACACACGGGCTATATTGGAGCAGCTAGCATGTACATGCATGCAGTAATGGAGCAGGGTGTGTGGGACTTTATAAAGAGGTTTTTTTAAGAACAATTGTTCAATAGTCTTTTGGCAAGGAAAGAGTCTGAGATGGCTTGATGCCAGGTAAGTACGTTTGGTGCAATTTAGGGTTATAAAACCTTCTGGTTGTAGCCAAAGAACATAGGGGGTGGTATCCTCCTTCTGGTTGTAGCCAGAGAATTGAGGAGTTGGAGCTTCCCTCAGGTTGTAGCTTGAGAAACTAGGTGGTTGTATCCACCTTCCAGTTGTAGTCGAAAAACATAGGGGTTTTAGCCTCCTTCTGGTTGTAGCCAGAGAATTGGGGAGTTGGAGCTTCCCTCAGGTTGTAGCCTGAGAAACTAGGGGGTTGGAGCCTCCTTCCAGTTGTAGCTAGAGAATTGAAAGTTGGTGCTTACTTGATTGTAATTATTGACATATAAGAAAATAATTTCATGGTTTTCTCCTGCAATGGGTTTTCACATAAATATTGGTGTACTATGCATTGTCTTGATGTGTTTATTATTGGTTATTATGCATTGATGCATGTTAATGCTTATGATACAATAAGATATTGATGATGAACATATGAACATGGTTGAATAAGTAAAATAATATACTTTGTGGTTTAAAGGATTAATAATTGATATAATTTCTCATTATTGATTCACCCCCCCTATCAATAATCCAATAATTGGAATCAGAGCGGGTTCCTTCAGGAAACAATTTAACCATTGGAAGGAGATCGGTGATTATTCTAAGAATGGAGTACCACTGTTTAATGGTCATAATGGTTTAAAGTATGAGATATGGAGCAGAAGGATGAAAGTATTTTTACAGGAACATGGGTATTATATTTTTCCATTAGTTGTTACAATATATGATAGTTCAAAAAGGACAAAGACTGTAGCCAAGAAGGAATTGAAGAAGAATAAAAAAATAGCAATGGATTTCATCTGGAAAGGATTACCTAATCCGGTAAGAGAAAAGGTTGGTAAATGTTCATCAACCAAAGAACTTTGGGATAATTTACATGAAATATATACTCTTCACCCATCACAACTTAAAAAAATGCCAAAGAAGATGTAGCTATAGATCAAGAAGAAAGATGTTCATCATGTCAAACAGATTCATAAAATGAAGAGTACATAATCAACAAAAGTATGTTGTTTTGATTTAATTGTGAAAAACACAAACATCTTGAAATGGATTGCCATGAAGGAAATGAGACAGAAAAACTAATTGAAAAAGAAGACAATTATGAAGTAGAATTGATCAGTTCTTTAGATGAACTAAGAAAAGAAAGAGAAGAAAACAAGTCACTCAAGAAAGAATTGATGAAACAAAAGGAAAGTGTTTACATTTTTGAAGAATCCCAACATGTCATCAAAAACTTAAGAACTCAGCTAGAAGAATCCATAAAGATCGAAGAAAATATTAAAGATCAAAAACAGTATTTGGAAGCCAACATAGTAGCACAGAAGGAAGAAGCATAAATGAGAGAGAAGATATTGACAGATCATCTTAAGGAAAGAACTAACGATATAAAGAAACTTGAGTTATTGTTTGGTCAAGAAGAGAAAGTACTTGAAGAAGAAATAATCACATTAAAAATTCAACTTGAAGAAGCTAAGAGAACATAATAAGTCATGAAGTCTCAGATATTAAATAAATAAGAAGAGGTTGAGAAGATTGAACAAGAAGTTGTCAGATTGAGAAGTAAAATAGCCAAGCTCAACAAGAATGTTTAAGAGACAGAAACATCCATATCATCAACATAGAATGAAGAGAAACACTCTAGGTTGCTAGAAAAGAGCAAGAGTTATGCAGAAGTACTCAAAGAAAGGAATCATGGTCAACCAAAATCTAAGAAAACTAATAAAGATACATCTTCAAGAAGACCATCCATGTTCAAGCCACAAAGAAGCTTCAATCATGATCATGATCAGTCAAGGCATGAATTTAGAAGGACTACACCACAAAGAAGATCATTCACTCCAAGGTATGTAAATTTATTTTCTGGTCATTGTTTTTATTGTACTAACTTTGGACATAAGGTTGCAAATTGCAGGGATTATAAAAGAAATGTTCAAGAAATAAATGCCTATGTGGCCCCACATAACATTGAATGTAACAAATGTCATAAATATGGATACATAACTCATGATTGTAGAATCATGATCGATTCTTCCATGAAAGATAACACTAATATCAGATATAATAAAGTATGGATAAGAAAACAGGAAGAACAGGTGAACAAAGACTAGGTCCCAGCGATCGCAAGATTGGCAATAAAACGAGATGAAGAAAAATATATAGAGAAAAATAAAGATGTCAGATAAATAAATGTTTGGAAAAGAAATGAAATAAAAGGACATATAAATAAGGAACATGTTCAAGATATTGTACTTTCAGGTATTGTAGTGAAAGATGAATCCAGAGACAGAAATAAAGAAGTCAGAGCTCAGAGAGATGATGAATCTATCGATGAAGATCATGATGAATCCACATCAGAGAAGGAATTGTTCTGAGCCATATGGCTTAAATAATCCCAAGTAAGATGAATAATAGACATGGGGAGTCTATGCGGTAGATGAGAAAAACCAGATAACCATCCTTCGAGCAACTTGCAAAATCTGAGTAGACATATTCAGAGTAGTCAGTTAGCAGAAGTACAATATGATAGATTAATCAATTGTAGTAGTAAATACTTCATGATATTAAGTGAAATATGATTCAAAATTATAGATAGTTGTGTAGCAGAGTCTTGGACAGTATGGATAGAGATGGATTCGTAAGAACACTTAGTAATTTTGGAAAGATATATGACTGTGGATGAGAGCATGGATTCATAGATTGGTTCAGATAGTGGTCCAGAGACAAAGGAACATTATCATAATGGATGATAATTACACAGAAATATTTGAATCCTTATTCTTGAATGTTTTTCATATATGTTATTTGATTACACAAGGAACCACCAATGGACAATAACTCCAAAAGGAAGTAGGTACATGAAGACTTATATTTTTTCTACACAACATCTTGCAGACAAGTCAAGAGAGATAAACATAATGAAAATGATAGGTAGAAATATCATTCAAATAAGTTTTCAGACATAGAGGTAAGAATAGATGTATGATTCCATGGGAAGAGATTCATCAAATGCATGATAGAGAGTTAGATGCTTGGAGAGAGAGCATAAAGGAAATTTTATAGGGGGAGTGATTGTCACAAGGGAAGAATGAGCGATATGAATTCAATGTTGCATCCGAGTGATACCCTTTTTCAAAGGGGGGGATATTATTCATATGAAGGGAGAGAGAGTAATCATAGGCTTATAAACACAGAGAAAATATCAAAGACATTTAGACAGGGGGAGCATCCTGAAGGAGAGTTCAGTCAGGGGGAGTATCCCCAAGGAGAGATACCCTTTTCCATTGATGTCAAAGGGGAGATATAGAAACATTGATGATGAGTATAAACATGAATTTTATCATGACTAAGTGTTGCCATCAATGCCAAAGGGGGATATTGTCAGACAATTCACTAAGGTTGATGGATAGTTGGTATGCATTGTTGGTTTTCATTGATGTCAACCATTGGAAAGTGATATTGTAGATTGATGTCAACCCTTGGAGAAGCCTGGTAGTGAATTTTGGTAGCACAAAGGTATGGGTAAGGGAATTGAGTCTCTTTTAGGTATAAGGGCATGAAGATCAATGAATTTACGGGTAATACTATTCTAGATGGATAGTACATGTCATACCATTTCTGGTGATATGTGGAATGTCACATAACTCCTCACGGTTAGAGAGTTATGGCCTTTTGAGGTTGGAGAACCCTCATGAGTTATCTAGAATCCCCTAGAAGGTCAAAGAAGTCAAATTACTCTAAAAAATCCTAAGAGAAGTTGACTAGTCAAAGTGGGTGAAACTAGGAGTTAATCATGGATATAGTTGTTGCATTAAGAAAATAATTAAAAATAAATTAGTTGCAACAATAATTTGTGAGCTTGGTAATTATGGTAAAGTAGTTGTGATGAGAATATTGAATAGTCAAAGTGGTTGAACAAGAAACAAATTAAATAATAAAGTGGTTGCAACAAGAAGTTAGTTAATGGAAAAGAAGTTATGAATTGAATAATTATATAAAAGTTAGTTGCAATAAGAAGTTTTGAGTAAAGATAAATTATTTAAATAATAAAGTAGTCAAAGTGGTTAAGTGGACAAAGTGGCTAAGTGGACAAAGTTGGTTAAGTGGAAAAAGTGGCTAAGTGGACAAAATGGTTAAGTAGACAAAGTGGCTAAGTGGACAAAGTTGGTTAAGTGGACAAAGTGGTTAAGTGGATACCTTTAGAGGAAGCTACTTGGAGAGTATAAATAAGAGAGCAAGGGTCTCCCATTTAAATCCATTGAGCATATTCAATATATACAAGTGACTGAGGTAACCAAAGGATATCTAAGGCAAATTTCAGAGGGAAGGTGAAGTAAACAAGGCCAAAATTCAAGGGAGGATAAAGTCTTTTGATGATGCTTTCTAAGGTATGTTATTTACATGTCATCTTAGAATTTTCATAATAACTCTTTTTCTACAATGATCCAAGTAATTGTGATAAAAATTTTAGCTTGTGGGTCGTTGTATTTTGGGAGTTACACTTCGTGGAAAATAGGGCTTGTGGCTAGTCTTGAAACTAGTCTAAAATAGGTGTTTCGGGTAAAAACGTCATAACTTCTTCATAACCGATCCAAATTTAGTAAGAAAAAATGTGTTGATTAAATTAGAGTATGTAGTATTATTTTTACAATTTTCAGATCCATACAACAATTATTTCGTGCGGGGCACGCTCTACAATTTCGCTCTCTAGAATCAGTCGTAATTCAACAAGGTGTGTCATTTTTTCTATAACTCCTCTTTCTGAAAGGTTCTAAGTAGTCAAACCTAAAGGAATTGTATAAAAGACACTGAAGAACATTGTGTACTATTTTCAGATCTTTATTCATTACAGGTACATAGCTACGATTATTGCAAGTTAGGGTTGTTGACTAATCCAAAATTAGTCATGTGAGACTAAAGTAAAGTTTGATGAAAATGCTAGTATCTTGTTGTTAAAGTTAAGGAAGGTTTGCAGGTATGTGATCATATACATTAGGTATGTTACAGAGTTACAAATCAGATTTGGATGATGAAATTGATGGGGGATTTTGGTTGAGGTATGTTACATATAGAGGTTGTATAACAGTGAGGTTGTGGCACATGGTTTGATGTAATGGTTTATGGTATTTGGTTATGGATAGTGTGATGTATTTCTAGAGAAATTTTGATGGTTATATTTGTATATGTATTTTTTATATGGTTGAGGTACATGTTGGGTACATGGTTGAGACAAGTAGTTGATGAGTTGGCACATACATGAGGTGTATCGTTGATGATGTTGGTACATATTGATGAGTCATAGATGATGCATGATTGATACATATTTGGTACATGGTTGGAGGCACTTGTTAGTAGTATTGTTGACACATGTTTTATGGATGATGTAGCATACTTGTCTTGGTATATTATTAGAATCACATATTGATCTTGGTGATGATTACAAGTTGTTGTGATGCACATTGTTGAGAGTTGTCTTAGTGATTGATCTGATTTGGTTGATAAGATTGATGAGACAAGTTGTTTTGATAGGTTATTTGGATAGTTGTTGTGACAGGTTATTTGTACAGGTTTTGTGCATGGTTGATGCACTTGTTTATGGTGTAGGTTGAGGTACAGGTTGGTGCATGGTTGATGCACTTGTTTATGGTACAGGTTGATTACAGGTTGTTTGGTGCAGGTTGATTGGTACATGATTACAACAATATATCTCACAATGATAGTGTGACAATGATTCCATCATTCTACTTATATTTCAGGGTGGTTGGATAGGGAAATGATAGGTGGTTGTAGCCACCTTTCGATTGTATCCAAAGAACATAGGGGGTTGTAGCCATAGAATTGGGGAGTTGGAGCTTCCCTCAGGTTGTATCCTGAGAAACTAAGTGGTTGTAGCCACCTTCCAGTTGTAGCCGAAGAACATAGGGGGTTGTAGCCTCCTTCTGGTTGTAGCTAGATAATTGGGGAGTTGGAGCTTCCCTCGGGTTGTATCCTTAGAAACTAGGGGGTTGGAGCCTCCTTTTAGTTGTATCTGGAGAATTGAAAGTTGTTTCTTCCTTGATTGTAATTCTTGACATATAAGAAAAACATTTTGTGGTTTTCTCCCACATTGGATTTCCGCGTAAATATTGTTGTACTGTGCATTGTGTGGATGTTTTTATTATTGTTTATTGTGCACTGATGAATGTTAATTCTTATGATACAGTAATATATCAATGATGAACAAATGAACATGGTTGAATAAGTAAAAGAATATACTTTGTGGTTTAAAGGATTATTAATTGGTATAATTTCTCATTACTGATTCACACCCCCCCCCCTCTCAGTAATCCAACAAAAGTGAAAGATATGAATGTATATATTGATCCTCTTATCAACAAGCTACTAAAGTTATGGGTTAGCATCACTATGTCTGACATCTCTATATCAATAGGGAAAACACAATTTCAATTCCATGGAATACTTACATGAACAATTCATGATGCCCCAGGGCTAACACATTTTTGTGGTATGTAACATATTGATGCACTTTAACAGTATATAATTTTATGAAAATATGTTGCATGCTTCTTAAATATAAATTCCTCATTATATAAATAATAATTACATTAATCCATATAATCTTGTAGGTATTCAAACAAAAGGTAAATTTGCATGTCCAGTTTGTGGTCCTAGGATGAAATCACGTCGTTCAAGAAGTATAGGAAATGAGGTATTTGATGAGGATAGGCACTTTCTCCCTAAGAACCATAGGTATTGAACTACATAAAAACATATTTTCAATTTGAAAGAAGAGACTAGAATAAAACCACGAAGAATGACATCTCACCTATTGAAGTTGGAATATAATAGAAATAATCAAGGTAACCATTTAGTCTATGTTTCTACATATATATTAATGTTTTACAATTTTAATTTGTATTTAATTTTGTTTATTGTATCTAACAATTATTGTTGTAATCTCATTAATTATTTTTCATAAATATCGTCAAGGCATTAATGGGATTCCACGAGGAATGAAAAGTTACCTTGTACAATTCAATAGGTTTCCCTTCTATGAGCACCTAAAAATAGCTCATTTGTTCAGTACAATGCATATCGGTAAGAATGTAACAAAAACAGTGTGGATAATTGTAGATGGAAGGAGTGACAAAGACAAAATTGTCAAAATTTGTACTAACATTCAAGAAGCCAATCATGCACTGCAAAATGTGATTTATTCAAATAGCAATGGAGTACACCGAAATAGCCTTCCATGGTTATTTATAGAGCATGAAAGCAATTTTGTAAAAGAGTTCATTTGGAAAATTGAATTTCCCATGATATTTTCTTCAAACATAAAAAATATATTATAGAAGAAAAGTGAATTTGGTCGGGTGAAAACTCATGACCGACATACCTTCATTAAGATAATTATTTTGGATGTATATTTCTGTATTGGTAAACATGCGACTTTTTAATATTATAATATGGTTTTTCGTTTCCTGAAAATTAATGGTCCATTTTTTGTTACTAATAACAATGTAAAACAAGTTATATATGATCTTGGAAAATACATGAGGTAAATATTAATGATTTATATGGAAAATCATTGTTTCTCAACTTGTCGACATATGTTTTACTTTCAATGTATACATGATGTTGTTGTTGAAACCTATGATTTGATTTGTTATATCATGTGTAGGTGGTTGTCATCTAAATAAATCCATAAAGAATATGCAAAATATTGGAGGAGAGAAATTCCTCGGCTAGTGTGTGAAATGAAAAAGTATCTACCTCCAACATTTTTCAATGCAGAAGAACACTACCTCATACACCAAGTTGAAGAGATTGAAATGTTTGGACATGCACACACAAGTTCAATGTGGATGGTGGAGAGGCACTTGAATTCATTGAAGGCTTTCGTTAGATAGAGAGCACTTCCTAAGGGATCTATGGTGGAGGGCTATATGGTATATCAATCCTTCGTGTATATTAGTTAGTATCTTCCTAAATTAACAACAAAAATCATGAAGGTGCCTTGGATTTGGGATCTTAATTCCATTAAAAAGGTAGAATGAGGAAAGTGAAAGGTAATTAGATGGTAGAGATCTATAATACTTTGCATTAATATTGATTTATTTCTATATTGTACTTATTTAAGTTTTATTTAGCTTCCATGACCAATTATTATTTAATCTTTACTCTAATTACTAATTTTTATTATTTTTTCATATAGTTGGTCGAGAGTGGGATGCACTACATTTATACATCGCAAAAAATCTTGATTTGGTGAAAGTATGGATAGACCAATGTAATATATAATGTAATGGTAGGTTATCATGGGAAGGGGTGGCTACTTTACTTAAAGAAGCTCATCATAATCAAGATACCAATCTTACTTAGAGGGAAATTGATTTAGCATATGGTTTAAAAGATAAAAATGCAAGCATATTATTCACCCACATCATGTTTAAATTATTTTCCATTCTATTAATCTAGGTCAAAGTGTGTTTCTTTTATAAAGTTTTACTAAGTCTAAATATCATGTTTATTCATTAACAAATATGATTTTTTTTTATGTGTGGGGCATATTGCAGTTGAAACACCACAAGTCTATGTGGTGCAATGGCCATAATTTCACATCAAAAAGTTGGGTGATAAGAAGAAAACCTATAATTCTAGGATAATTGTAGTCTTTCAAGTCACTAATGTTTCCTATAGAAGTGATAAGCATCCAACAATATCCAAAAATATATACTATGGGTATTTTAATGATATAATCGGGTGTGACTTTAATTCCTTCAAGTTAGTTCTATTCAAGGTCAAATGGTACAGTTTACAGATGAATGAACATGATCCAAAAATAATTGTTATTGAGCATGCCAATGTATTTACCATGGTTAATAAAAGGATGTTTGATATAGGTACATAAACTTATTTTATTCCAAGCCAATTTGAGCAATTATTTTATTCAGAGATTCCATGTAAAGCAGCTTAGTTCGCTCCAACTCTAACAGTGGAACTAGATTGTGAATATCATCATCGTTATTTCCCTTTGGGTCCTATCACGGTTCAAAATGTTTGGAAAAGCAAGGCATATCACTACTCTAATATTCATATAGTACTTCTATCCTAAATAATTCCATGGTTATGTTATAATAATTCTTTTCCTATGTCCATACAACTGATTTTGAAGGGATTCCATGCTCAGATTCTGGGTACAAATCATCTCCTTGACCACTGGATTTATTTGTTCAGATGGAGTTATTAAAATTAACAACTTCTAGGAACAATACATCATCTGTAACAAAAACAACATAATCATGATCTAGTACATCATCAATGAGTGCCTCCCAAACATGTGTCTCAAACATGAGCTCAAAATTATTTCTCCAATTGTCATGCACATGATCGCCACATTTTTGTCCATTTTTTGGGTCAACCACAATATCACCATATTCTCCATTTATATCAGTATCATACACTGGAGGGTCTCCCAAATTTATAAAATAACACTTGTGCTTTCCTTGTCCTAGTGGTAGACCAATGGTCTCATCAAAACAATGCTCAGGCTCATATAATGAATTTTTGGTAGTTCTATCATACTCAACGGGCCCTTCAAAAATAGTCTTTATGGAATCATAATTGTGATCATTCCCTTCAATATCATCCCACCTCCTTTATTAGTTATCATTATGAACTGGTGGTCTGTGAAGGAACATTACATGTGATCTGCCTTTATTTCACCTCCAAATGAGCCCAAATCTAGGTGTGTATCAAGACTGCTAAGACGCTTTTCTTCTAGATATACAGTAGCAGAAATATCATATTTAAGTTTATCATCTTCACAATAATAATGATATTCATCAAAGGATATGAAGAAAGGGCCTCTCCTTGAATTGAACAAGAAGAAATCACTAACACTACCTACCGTGGTTACAAGTTCCCCATCAGAATCAGAAATGTGCATCAACTCCAACTTTGGCCTCTCCTCATTGATTTCACCATATTCAAGCATATGGCCATCCATTATATAAACTCCCACATCCTCTTGGATGTCATGGTGGTCTATTGGGATAAAATATGTCTCACATTCAACATGATAGTCATTATCATCTTGTTCTTTAACAACAATTGAGTCTAGCAGTTGACTGGAAGTGAGCCTAGTTTATTTACAATCAAGAACAATAGAGAGGTCTCCTTTGTGAGCAAGGATGGACTTTCCAAATTCTGAGCATAGTTTCTCCTCTAGATAAATCGATTCTTCATCATTGTCTCCACAAGGTTTTTCATTGATGCCTAGAAGCTTTGGTAATACTTTTGTAATTTTGAGATGCACTATTGTTTTAAATCGGTTCTCCCTCATGAAGTAAAATAGTCGTAAGATCCTTAAGTGACATAGATGTGCCTTCAACACCTTGAAATATTTCCATAAGTTATTGTAATATTTATTTACTATATAGTCATTGGAGAGAGTGCAAAACCATCAGGTTTCATCCCCTCAAAGGTTAGGACAAGCAATCTAACTACTACATCCTCGTGTTTAGCCCCTATGAGAGAGTAGGCATCAAGAAAGTCTTGGATTTAGTCCTATACGAACACAAATCCATCACCTTTAAACTTGTGAACCCAAATTGGTCCATCATGTAATAAATAGACTTGGATTAGCCTAATATCCATAGTATCAAAGAGGAAACTAGAATCAAAGAGGAAACTAACCTTGGATTTTTTTTTCTCAAAGGGAGAAAAGACACCACAACAAGAATTTCTACTTGTGGATTGGTCAAGTCTGTGCTCCTTTCTTTGCTTGAGCCAAACAAGTTCTTTTTCTTGGATGAGTCATGGTTAGATAGGTTTAAAATAACTTATTTTCCTAGGATAGTTGCATAATGTCTAACAATGGTTTGATAATTGGGTTGTAAGAGATGCCCTTGTCACATCATGGCCTTCAATTTGGATATGGATTTGTAAGATGAAATCCTATCTATTTCTAGACGAAAATTCCTCTAGAGGCATATATGAAAATTTATTCAAAGAAAATTTCAATTGCAACTTATGTGAACGTCTTTTTATGTACTTTTATACTTATGAAAATATGGTTGATTTTGATCTTTAATCTTTTTCGAATGATGTGAATGTTGTTATTGTTTGTTTTTATGGTTTACATATGCAACTATGATTTATTAGCTCTTAGATATGTGATCTTGTTTATTGTGGTGATCTATGCTTAATTCATTATTGAATGAACTTCATTGCACTTTAAATGCTATGAGCATATTTTTTGTTCTGCATTTTAATGGATCTTACCACTCTGCTAAAATATTGATGAAGAGCCTTTGATGACTAAATATTAGAGATGATCAATGTGGATTGAGGTCACTTGGTACCACATACTGAGGAGAAGGGTCTTGGTAAGTAACAGAGTTGGATCAGATCATATAAGAGATTCAAATCAAATTTTGATAATGCAAAGGAGACATAAGTGCCTTGTTTCCTTGATGGTGCAAAGGAGCATATAAGAGCTTCACATCAAAATTTGATAGTGCAAGGAGACAAAACTACCTTGTTTCCTTGATGGTGCAAAGGAGACAAAAGCTCCTTGTTTCCTTGATGGTTCAAAGGAGGGCACTGAGTATGTGACACTACTATGGAATTAATTATAGGAAATCAACATTTTCATAACTTAACTGTAGAAAAACATGTGCAGCAAGAAGGAATGTCATCTTTCACTCATTAAAACCATTTCTTTCACATAGAGGTGGATAAATAGCCAATTTTCATTGTTGGGACATTAGAACTTAGATATGGACACTATAAATATGTCAACATGCAATGAAAAAAGTGACCTTTAATAGCTCAATTGTCACAAGGAGACAAAGAATTGCAAAATTTTGACCACAAATTCATCAATTTGGAGTACATAGAAAGAAACACAAACTAGATTACATTGAAACCAACACAAACTGATTTTCCAAACACCATATCTGAACCACAATTGAGTTGCAAATATGGAAATTAAAATGAAATTTGTCTCAACCACCCCAACATGTCTTTTCAATATGGTATCCTCTACGCTCTTGTCCTAGTATTTCGCAAAGGCCCAAGCCATATGGAATTGAATATTCATTTTATTTACCCTCCAAAAGGTAAAATGATCGATCCACCAATGTAAGGCCCCATCTACCTTCTCCTTTATCACCTCATTTATGAATCATCATTGCCAGTTTCAATGATCCTATAGGCCTTTTGTCACATGCATATATATTTTATATAAATTATAGACATTCATCGAACCACCAACGACCCAATTCGTTGATGGTTCGACTAACGTGGAATTTTCCTCAAACAAAAATGTCATACATACAACCTTTTCATCTATAAATCTTTGATCTTGTGATGGAAATGTGATGATCTATTATGAAAGATACATGGAAGGTTTGTCATTGGTTGGTCACTAGAAAGATATCCTGAAGATGAAGTACCGTGAAACATTCATCGTTAATTATTCTCTCATACGAAGGTCAAACGTCGATCTTTCGATGTACTAATGATGACCATTGAGTGATGTGATTGTGATGAACTACCAAGGAAAATTCATCGATAATTGGTCAGTCTTATGATAAAAATTCATCGATTATCTGACGATAACATGATGAATTTGGGACGAACTGATTGGGACACGTTATTTTCTCTTACGATGAATCGGTTCGTCGATATTGTGACACACTCTTTAACTCCGTAATTGTGATGAAGGTGATGTGAAGAAAACATGATTGTTTCCTTCATAGTACTTGTGACGTTGTGGCCAAGAACATGCATCAATAAATTGTCAAAAAAAGGGCCCAATGTACTAGTGAAATATTGGCTAAACATTAGATTATTGCTAGGATATTTTAAAGGGCGTGGTTGGTCATGCACCTATTATTGAATGAATTTGGTTGAGTAGGATTTTTTTGCATTAGAAATATTGTAGCTTGAGGTGAAGTTATGGGAAAACCTTAAGTGAAAAGGTGTAGTATGGTTGTAGTAGGCATAGGTTGGCCAAGCCCCTTTGAAAAAGGTAAGGCAGTGTTGCATGACCTCTGGTGTGGAAATAGAGTCAAGAGAAATTCAAGTTTGCAAATAAAAATTTAAGTAGATTGTAGGCATTTGACACCAACCTTCTATTTTTAAGGAATATCAATGTTTGTCGAGCTTAAAAGATTCTCAATATAGTTCAAAGGCTAATCAAGCTTCATTAGAAAAAGTGTTCACCCCTTTTTTTCTTTAACAAGGTGTTCATGAATCATTAATGAAAACTGTTAGTGCTCTGTAAATCTGTTTGGCTGAATAAACAAATGACGAAGGTAACTTTTTCAACCAACTTTGAGACCCAAAACTAGCCTTTAGGATCTAGAGAGGGCTCTCTCAGGGGGCGCGGTCTCTGCACAGTATATGGCTTTAAAAATAATGGATAGATTCAACACATTTGATATAATGGGTTCTGGTTATATTGGTGCAAGAAAGTGAGATATGGGCTATGGATTTGATTCAAGGAAATGACAGAGACAAATGACTCGGTGACTGGACTTGAGAGGATAAGGCTAAGAGAGAAAAAATAATCAGTGTAAAATCATAATGTGTGGTGGGGGAGAAAAAATAGGAAGTAAATTGGAGCACCATTGTGGGTGAATTCAAAGTTATCTTTTAGAAGAAAACGTTTTGTCTAAGTGGCACGAAAAAGGGGAATTGTGCAGTGAATCCATAGGTTCAAAAATTCGTTCTGAAATAGACAAAAAAATATATGAATAAAGATGACAGGAATCAAATATGAAAAGAAAGAGGCACAATACATCTGACAACTACAATTAGAATCTTTTCATCAAGTTAGAGGACCTTTGCATTAAGTTTCGATCAAAAAATCAAATTACATACAATAGTTATCGTCTACCATTTTTCCAAACAACCTGGCTTACATCAAAAAGATGAAATATATTAACGACGGCGCCACTTGGGATACACCTTTTTTTTAACTACTAGCTCTAAAAACTAGGAAACTAAGTGGTATGTGTTAGAGACTCTTCGCATGGCGTTTTCCAAAAATAGACAATAATCACGTCTATTTATACATGACTGTTTGCAAATTTTCCTCGAGGATTTGATCATCAGTCAGTTTTCGATATGAGGAAAATATGTGTCAGTATTTCCCTTTGATTAGATGTCTGAGCGAACAGGCATCTACCAGGAACTCGTTGTTTTCTATAACGGATTTGATTTCTATTGCGTGCTCATTTGCTAGGAAAAATGTGCACAAAAAGTGGTTGTTTTATTGTCACGGCCATTACCAAAATGGTAGAATACTTTAGGGAAACATGTCCTTCAAAAATTCCAAGATTTTTCTTATGTTTGCAGATGCAGAGATGAACACCAGCTAAACTTTTTTTTTTTGCGCTCTGGTGAGAGCCGCATGAGATTCCTTCTCGACCGCTTTGCATTCCCTAGAATGCTTTGTATTCCTTTCCTCTAATATCCTCTATGCCTCACGCAACTATACAATGGTATCTTGCGCCTCTCTGAGCTATCCTTTTAGCCATGTCACGTTCCCTTTGCAACCTTGCACTGTTGATGCTTCCATAGTATTTGTCGCTAGCTACCGCCTCAACTCCATGTTTTCCAAGTAGAGTTCAACGATAGCCAACTTTTCCTTCTCTAATTGTTGAGATGGCTCTTGATTATTTGCTCCTATGGTATCCATTTCCCTTGTTCTTCTCCTGCTTTCATGGCTCAATTCTCTAGCAGGCTCCAACCAGATGACATGCATGAGTATTTCTTCAGCCACCGATCTAGCATGCGACTCTTCTGAAACTCAAGCTTCCTCAACTTCCTTGTTCTTCCTTGGTCTACCCCTTCTCTGAGGTATTTGTTGATGGAAATATGGGGCTTCTACTATCTTCCCTCCCTACACAAGTCTTTCTACTTCAAGTTCCGTGCGGTTTGATTTGATCATCTCTGTGGGTAAAGGAATAACTCATTTCACATCCTTGGGAATGTCTGTTGCAGGTGAGAACGACTCCCAGCCATTTTGGGGCTTGGACTTGGAAATTCTACTACTCCACATGCATTTCCTTATGCTTTGGGAGGTTTCCATGGTGCGACCAATATGTATTCTGTGTGTGGTGTATCCAACAAATGCACAGGGGGGGGATTTTAATCAACTTGAACTGGAAAGGGAAGTTGCAAAAAGAGTGTGGACCTAGTTTCATGACTGAAATGGGTGCCAAGCATATGAAATTTATAACAAGATGGGAAAAAGGAGGGATCGTGCCGGAGAAAAGTGAATTCATGGCGACAAGGTGTTTTGAATCGAATTGTAGATTTCCCATGGCACATCCCCATGTGTAGAACATAGGCGATAAGGTTTCCAGAGAATGCATGATACAAACGCCATGATTTTTCATTCCCTCAACCTCTATGATGAATTGATAATAGCTGGTACACTTGCCGATGTGACTTCCATTAACTACTTGACTTGACCTAGGGCACGTAGAGACTGATTTCTAAACATGACTCGACTCTTTGGAAAATACATACTCGTACCACTTATGTGTGTTTCGACTCTAACATCCCTTCCCATTTCCAAGGGCCAACCGACCACTTGGTGACTTAGACCCCACGACGCTACATACATGACTTCACATGTTTAGGTGCATGGGTCATACCCTGACTAAAACCGACTCTAAATGGAAAGAAAAATGGTGGTGCTAACAACTGGCTCCAATGGGGATGTTGTCCTCCCCGCGAGGTAGCAAAGAACAATATACCAGATGCCTAACCATTGGGCCTTATTTCAACTCTTTGGAACTGTAATGCAAAAAACAAAACACAACGTAAACCTATCGACGCATATTCTAAAGACTCAACATAAACTTAGGGCCTTCACTTTGGGCTTCAATTTTTTACTGACCTACTGACTCGATGCAAAAATAAAATGACTATTTACAATGAAAAATGACTTAAATGGATTTTATTTCATCAAATAATGCTTGAGGAACCTGCCGTTTATAGGCCCCCAACCAAGGCATTCTCCATTTATCCCTTCCAGGAAATAAGCATTGTTTCCTCAATACACATTGATTTTGAATGGACCTGTCCAAAGGTGGTTTAACTTTTCATGATTCCCCTTATCTTCATTTCTCATGTCCCATCTTAGCACCAACTCCCTTACCTAAAAATCTTCCTTCTTAGAATGCTTGTCGAAATCTTTCTTCATCCTCTCCTGATGGAGTTGTGACCGATTATACACCTGTTCCCTCACCTGTTGTATGTGAATTAACTGGTTTATTTTCCTTTTCACATGATTTGGCTCGGCCTCCTATTCTTGCAACAAATTTCTGACATGCGACCCCAGTGAAGTAGGGAAGATTGCATCCATGCCGTAAACAATATGAAAGGGTGATGTTGAGATGGACTTCTTGGTGGTAACTCAATCTTCCCACAATGCATAGAAAATATTTTTATGCCAGGCTTTCTTATTATCTTGCAGGAGTCTTTTGATGATTCTGGTTAGAATCTTATTTGAGGATTCTGCTAACCTATTTCCTTGCATATAGTACGTCATGGAATGACCCAGGGTTATATTTTAATCATGACAAAACTTTTCCATCCTCTTAGACTAAAACGCAACCACGTTGTCTGTTATGATCTTGACAGGGCATCCAAATCTTGACAAAATGTTTGTCTCCAGAAATTGGATGATGACTGCATCGGTAGCTTGCCTCGTTCGTGAAGTATTCAGTGGCCATGAGTATCCATTTGTGTTGCACAGAGGATGGAGGATTTATTTCCCCTATAAAATCTAGACCCCACTGCATGAGAGATCAGTTTTAGTGGCAGGGGCTGCAACTTTATTCTTTCGTCGAAAATCTAGCATTCGCGGTAGCTAGAGACCTCTTTGTACACATCAACGAAGACCGTGGGCCAATAGTAACCTGCCCTCAGGATTTTGTGTGCAGTGGTTTTCCAGTAGTAGTGTCCTCCGCAATCACCTTTGTGAAATTCTTATATGGCCCGCTTCACATCATTTTCCAGCAAGCAACTCAACAATATACCCCTGGGGTCCTTCTAGTAAAGTGTATTGTCTAGGATACAGAACTTGACCAATTTGATCTTGAGAAATCTAGCCTTAGTCTTACTTACGCTCGGAGGGGCCTAGAGATTCTCCAACAAATAGATGATGTTTGCATACCATAGTGAATCAATGAACTCCTAAGACACCTGCACAATTTTTTCTTCTTAAGGGAATTCTGACAGATCAACGATGAAATTCATTCTTACAACGTAACAGTCCGACTGTGCCATTAAATTCTCAAGGACTTAACCCTTGATCAGTTTCATATGCTTGATATCAATATCGTATTCCAGCATGGCCATTATCCACTTTCCTCTCCTTCCTTTCGGGTCAGGTTGAGTTAGGATATCCTTTAATGAGTTGTTCAATGACATGGGAGTGCAATATGTATGTCCTAAACTCTTTCAAAGATTTCACTAAGGCGTACACCTATTTTTCCATAATTTCATACCTTAGTGGAGAATCACACAATGTCCAACTGAAATAGGCTATGGGTTTTTTGAAATCCTGCTAGTCTTTCTGCAATAATACACCGACAATAATGTGTTATGAGGTGAATGAAAACATGATGAAGTCTTTTGTAAAGTAAGAGTTGGATAGCACAAGATATTTAGTCAATGCCCTTTGATATCTTCAAAATACTTCTTGGCCTCCGAGTTCCACTTGATCTCATTTCCCTTCCTGAACATGCAAGTTATGTGCTTTATGATTTCGACTAGGTTCGAGATGAATCTCCTCAAAAAGTTCAATTTTCCCAGGAAGGATTTCACTCATTTTTTGTTGCGCGGGGTGCCGAACTTTAGGATCCCTTCAAACCTATTGGGGTCTATCTTAATGCCTTACTTGGAGAGAATGTGTCCTAACAACTTCCCCTCTTCCACCCCGAAATGTGATTTCTTTGGATTTGGTGATATGTCGAACTGCTTGCACTTCTAGAATACTTTCTTCAGGTGCTCGAGGTGTAGCTTGTCAGAGGCAGAGTATATCATGATCTCATCTAGATAGATTACAATGAACTTTTCCTTTTCGTCGAAAAATTCTATGTCCATTTCCCTCTGGAAAGTGTCATCGATGTTCATCGGGCTGAAAGGCATCTTGGCATACATGAATGTTTCCCATGGAGTTGTGAAAGATGTTTTTTCTCTGTCGTCTAGATGAACCATGATCTGGTTATAACCTAAGAAACCATCCAGCATGGACATCTTCTGAGACCCCACCACCTTTTGCAGGATATAGTCCATTTTGGGGAGAGGGTAGTGATCCTTGAGAGACACCTTGTTTAGATTCCAGAAATCTACACACAGTATTATCTCACCACTTTTCTTTCTTACGGGCACCAAATTAGCTACCCATTTAGAGAATGACAAAGAAATAGTAATCTAAGCATCAAAAATATTCTTTACCTCATTTTTTATCAACGACAACAATAGAGGATTTATTCATATTACCTTCTGTTTGAAAGGTTTCTGGTTTCCTTTGAGAGGGATAGCATGATGTATTACCTTGGTGTTGTACACTTTCAAATCATCGTAGCTCCATGTGAAAACATTCGGGAAGTCATTCATGAGCTTGACGTAGTCTTGCTTGACCTATGGACTGAGCGCCTATGATAATTTGACCATATTCGGGTTTTCCTCAGTCTCGATGTTGTAGTATTCCACGTCTTCTATGCTTGCAGTGATCATGGGGTTTTTAGTCACGTCATTCTCATCGAACATCTTTTCCAGTGGCACTAACCCATTTGGGATGATGATATTTTTCAGTTGGATTATGTCCCTTCCCGCGATCTGGTTTTTGAAAGGGTCGATGTTTCTACGCGCAACCACGCTCTCATCTTCATCACAACAACATTCCTCGTTAGTGTTTGTATTAGCGAATTTGTCACTCATAAGGAGGAATCTCTCCACCTACTTGTCGTTATCAAACACTTGCCAATGTTTGATATAATCAGGCACTGTCGACCTGTTCTTGACCTTGATTTCATATTTTTTGTTTAGGAAGATGGGGATCTTAAAAACCGAGGCCGAGGTGGCCAACGTATCAACGATTTGATTTTTCTCTCTAGGGATAGTAGATAGGTCATACTCTGAAGATACTTCGAGGAGGTCCAATGCCAAATTTCTATACGCTCTCAGCTTGGGGTGTTTGTTCTGATATATGCCCTTTACCTGATTTATGATCAGCTCGGAATCTCCATGCACTACTATCTTTTGCGCACCCAATTCTCTCAAAACATGTAAACCCAAGATTAGTGCTTCATATTTAGCCATGTTTTTTGTACATTCGAACATGATTTTGTATGAAAACAACTTTGTGCTGACCTCAGGAGGGCTTATCCATACACCAACACCTGCTCCTTCCTTACTGACAATGCCATCAAAACTCATGTTCCATGTTTTGTATTCCACACGGTTCTTTGGGTCGGCGCACTCTATTGCCTGCCGCGTGGTGTCCTCGTCGGCTGTCATGATTGTTGTTGGATCTTCCTCTTCGAAACTGAAATCATTGTAGAATATGGAAGAACCGATATCAGTGTCAATGGAGTATATAGGATGATTATTTGGATGCGTCTTTCTACTTACCATGTATTTCAGCAACACTTCTCTGTACATTCGTCTGTCATGTCCAAAAACTGGGATTGTGGTGTATGACATATCCATCTGCAAAGTTCCCTTTAACTTCACAGCCCACGACCTTGATAGCAGCATGCCAAACTTTGGTGGTATGTATGCGATGACTATGCCCATAACCATGTTCTTTGAGGGGATTTGAGCCAACGACACAACTAGGTCTTTGATGAGGCCCAAACAATTGACTTTCATCGAATCAAAAGAGAAAAGGTATTTTTATGGCTTGGTGATATCCAAACCCAATTCATCCATGATCACCTTTGGCATGAGTTTGTGCGACGTGCCGAAATCTAGCATGGCATTATGCAGGTTCATTTCATGGACCTTTAGATTGATGTATAATGAAGGGATTCCCTCGGTATCATTTTTATATTCAACGCGTGGACCAAAAAGGATAGCGGGGTGGTCATATTGGATATTCAAAGTATCAGGGGTCCCTCCCATTTTTATCATTTTAATGATTTTCTCTCGATACTCACATTTTCTAATAAGTTCATTGAACGAGACATAGATTTTGATTTTTTCCATCCCATGTTCAAAATTGAAAAGGGGACATACTTTCTCTACCTCCTTTCTGCTCGCCTCCCAGCCTGCCTCTGGAGTTTTCTTGTGGGCCTCCTCCTTAGAATTTTCCTTCTCCGCCACATCCTTGGTTGCGCTGTCTAGCCTTGGTCAGCTTGTGGAAGGGGTGTCCACTGGAGGTTTCCTTACGGGGCTCGTTTCTTGTGGCTTGGCAGGCCTGTCTTTGCTCTAGAAGTTATATTTCTTTTGGAACTGCATGATGGTGTTCTGATAGCCTTTCCTAAACTCCTCTGTCTCCCAGGACTACGCATCATCCATTTCAAGTATCATATCATCGTTTGTCTCCAACATGAATTCATCTTTTTTTCTCATGTATCGATCATGCTCGCTCTTTGTCAAGAACACACACAATTTTTTGTCGTCGCAACAATCTATTTGGTCTTCGAATTCCTGGTCGAAGTCTTCATCCACATAATTGTTTTGGAATGGAGGTCTTGTATGCTGGTCACCTTGATCCCTCTCCTCTCTATGTTCCCTCTATTTGATCTGAGGGACTTGCCCCCTTCCGAGGTTCTGATTCCTGGGCTGGGGGTCGTTCTATTCTCATGCAACAGGTCTATTTCCCATCTAAATTCTCTCCATCATCTTTTCCATGGTCTTCATCATCATGTTGAAATTTTCATCTAAGGACTGCGATGTTGATGGTTGTGCATCTCCCTGGGGTTTTTTATTGCCTCGATTGAACCTCGGTTTTATTTTCCTCGACGCCATCATGTTTAATTTGAATTCAATAACGTTACGCATTATAATGTATAGACTTTTTGATCTTATTTCTCTCAACAACAAGGAGAAATTGCTGACAAAGGAATCAACGTACCACATCTGCATAGCCCTAGGGGGTAGCTTGACTTCTGCAAGGATTGAGTTGTACACCTTCAAGAAATGGGCTGAGAATTATTGCATTGTCTCTTTCGGTGCTTTCTTCATATTATTGTACTATGTTAACAACTGCAAAGGGTTTTTCTTGTCCCCCCATTTATCCAGGAAAGACGTCTCGAATGCGGCGAAGTCTCGAATGCTCACGGGAAGGAGGGATTTGAACCATTTTCTTACATATCTCTAAAGGCTCTACACAAACAACCTAATTTTTGCATCTGCATAGTCAACCTCTTCCAGGTCAATGAAATCATTAAACCAATCCAGGTGCCTCTGGGCGGAAACACTTCCTTCAGCGTCATAGAGCCCGATTCTCTAGTTATAATTCCGAGGCAATTCATGTAGTTGGGCTAGTAGGATGAGGAGGGAGAATCTAGCGACCATGGCTCTAGGAGGGCTTGGGATTCAAGGGATATTATTTGATATCAGGGCTTGGAATCTCTTTTGGTTGAAAATTGTCTCGTCCAAGATGGTTTCTGACATAGACCTAAACAGAGTTTTCTTGAAAGATTCGTCAAACTCAAGGTCATCGATACTTTGCAAGTCGTGTTCGAGTAAGGATAGGATTCCATCCTGGTAATAAAATGGGTCTAATGCTTTCTCTCTAGTCCTGCGCAAAAACTTCTCGGGGTCATACACAGGCTCTGTAGGGTTAGGGTCAGGACTTGCTCTGATTTAGATCATCTTCAGAGCCAGGGTTCCTTAACTACGCTACTTGGAGCTACTGGTTTTTTGGACTAGAGTCACCAAGGTAAGGGTTTCATTCGATACAAATTTTTTTCCCTCTGTTACCCTCAGGGGTCAAACTGCAATGTTAGTCATTCTCCTAGGGAAAATCTATTCAATTTCATCCCCGACAATGACACAATAATGTTAGCACTCCGTAAATATGTTCGACTAAATAAAAATATGACGAAGGTAACTTTTTCAACCAACTTTGAGACTTGAAACTAACCTTTCGGATCTGGAGAGGGCTCTCTCAGGGGGCACGTTCTCCATGCATGATATTTCTTTAAAAAAAATGGCTAGATTCAATACCTTTGATATAATGGGTTCTGGTTATATTGGCACAAGAAAGTGAGAGATGGGCTATGGAGTCGATTCGAGGAGATGACATAGAAAAATGACTCGGTGACTGGACTTGAGAGGATAAGGCTAAGCAAGCAATAATATTTAGTGTAAAATCATAATGTGTGGTGGGGGAGAAAAAAAAGGAAGTAACTCGGAGCACCACTATGGGAAAATTCAGAGTTAGCTTTTAGAAGAAAACGTTTTGTCTAAGTGGCATGAACAAGGGGTGTTGCGCAGTGAATCCACAGGTTCAAAAATTCGTTTCGAAATAGACAGAAAAATATATGAATAAAGATGATAGGAAGCACATATGCAAAGAAAGATGCACAATACATTCGACTACTACAATTAGAATCTTTTCATCAAGTTGCAATACCTTTGCATTAAGTTTCAGTCAAAAACTCAAATTACATACAATATTTATCGTCTACCAATTTTGCCAACCAACCTGGATTACATTGAAAAGATGAAATATATAAACGAGGGTTATACTTGGGCTACCCTTTTTTTTTAACTGCTAGCTCTAAAAACTAGGAAACTAAGTGGTATGCATTTGAGACTCTTCGCATGGCATTTTCAAAAAATATAAAATAATCATGTTTGTTTACACATGACTATTCACAAATTTTCCATGAGAATCTAATCATCAGTCAGGTCTCGATATGAAGAAAAGATGTGTCAGTATTTCCCTTCGATCAGATGTTTGAGCGGACAGGTGTATGCCAAGAACTCGCTATCTGTTATAACGACGTTGATTTCTGCCACATGCTCATTTTCTAGAAAAAATGTGCATGGAAAGTGGTCGTTTGATTGTCATGGTCATTACTATAATGGTAGAATGCTTTAGGGAAATGTGTCCTTCAAAATTGTCAAGATTTGTCTTATGTTTGCGGATGTAGAGACGAACACTAGCTAAACTTGTTTTTTCTATGCCCTGGAGAGAGCCACATGAGCTTCCTTCTCGACCACTTCACATTCCTTGGAATTATTTGTATGTCTTTCCTCTAACATCCTCTGTGCCTCATGCAACTGTACAATGGTGTCTTGCATATCTCTGAGCTGTCTTTTTATCCATGCCACATTCCCTTCGCGACCTTGCATTTTTGATGCTTCCATAGTCTTTGTCGCTAGCTGCCGCCTCAAATCCATGTTTTCCTAGTAGATTTCAGAGATAGTCAGCTTTAATTGCTGAGATGGATCTTGATTATTTTCTGTTGTGGTATACATTTCCCTTGTTCTGCTGTTGCTTTTGCTATTCAATCCTCTTGTGGGATCCAACCGAATGGCATGCATGAGTAGTTCTTCGGCCACCGATCTAGCACGTGGCTCTTATGAAACTCGGGATTTCTCAACTTCCTTGTTCTTCCTTGGTCTTCACCTTCTCCGAGGTATTTGTTGTTGGGAAGAAGGGGCTTATACTATCTTCCCTCCCTGCGCAAGTCTTTCCGCTTCAGGTTCCGTGTGGTTTGATATGATCGTCTCTGTGGGTAAAGGAATAACTCCTTTCACATCCTTGGGAATGCCTGTTGTAGGTGATAATGACTCCTAGTTGTTTTGGGGCTTGGACATGGAAATTATGCTGCTCCACACACCTTTCCTTATGATTTGGGAGTTTTCCATGGTGCAACTAGTATGTATTATGCACGCGATGTATCTGGAAAATGCATAGGGGGGGGATTTTAATCAACCTGAATAGGCAAGGGAAATTGCAAACATAATGCAGACTTGGTTTCACGACTTAACTAGGTGCTGAGCATTTGAAATTTATAACAAGACGGGAAGAAGGATGGATTGTGCCAAAGAACAGTGAATTCATGGCGATGGGATGTTTTGAATCGAATTGCATATTTTCCATGGCACATCCCCGCATGTAGAACACAGGCAATAAGGTTTGCAGGGCATGCATGATACAAACATTGTGATTTTTCATTCCCTTGGCCTTCATGATGAACTGATAATAGTTGTTGCACTTGCTGATGTGAATTTCATTAACTACTTGAATCGACCTGGGGCACGTAGAGATTGATTTCTAAATAGGACTCGACTCTTTGGAAAATACATACTTGTACCATTGTTGGCCCTTGTTTAGGGAGTCAAGAAAAGAAAAAGGGAGAAAAGGAAAAATGAGAACTTCTCGGAAGACACAGTGATTGTTACTGGGTCGAAGTGAGAAAAAGGTCAGAAAAGATGGAGTGAATCCCAAGAAATAAATTCATTGGATGACGAGATTGAGGATGATAGGTCAATAAGGAAGAAGAACTGTGGATGACTCAGCAAGTGGAAAAATCAATCGTTAGATGCTTTGGAGGACCGCACGAGAAGGAAGGAAAGACGGGTTGGCGAAGCCCTAAAAATGTTGGTCAAGTTGACCTAGGGTAGACACCTAGGGTTTCAGTATATATGGTTTTGACACTTAGGCTTCAACCTAAGGATGTCGGTGAGTGATTGTAATGTATAAATAAGAACCTATATGAGGGAAGAGGGTTGGTTCAAGTTTGTGTGATCTAGTTGTACTATTTTGGCCTGAGTGATTATTGTTGTGAGAGAGAGAAGAGTAGAGTGCGAGGGCCTTCTGTATTGTAAGATATTCAGCTGGGTGCGAAGATCAACCCTATATCTGGGTACTAAGGGATGGGAGAGATAGAGAGAAGAAGAGAGAATATTTGTTGGCTAAGAGCGTAGATCAAAACCGTATGCTTCATCTTAATATATTATAAAGCACAATTATGTGGACATAGCCCTAGAGAGGGGGTGAACCATGTATATTTTGTGTTACATGTGATTGATGCTCTGTTTTTATCACTGATATATTGGTTTTTCATTGTTGTGTTAGATCAGATCTATAGTTGTGCGAAGTAGATCTAAGTTGATAAGTAATATATGCATGTTGTACTATTATAGTATTAGATCCACTTGACATTTTCCTTGGTTGTAGACATCTCTATCCTGCAACCCCCCCATAGCTGCTTTGGGTGAGACTGCATCTGCTTCGCAGGTGTAGCCGAAAGTGTCAGTAGTTAGGGCTTGTTGATGCACTCTTGGAGCTGAACCCTGGGTCCGACCTCGTGCCAACAAATGGTTCCATTGCTGGGACATGAATCTTATTGAGGGGATTTCAAGGTGGTTTCCAACAAAGACAGAGATTCAAAAGTGGATAGAGGATCAGAAAAAAGACTTCGTTGAAGCCCAGAACAAGAACCATAATCTTAGTACAGAGGATTAGTTGGAGAGACATATTTTTACTGATATACATGAGATATTATTTGGGGGAATCCATCATGAACTATATGAGTTGTTAGCCAAGTTGGAAGATACCCATTTTGAGGTCGGATCTAAAGCTCCTATAGTTTGGACGTCGTTGTTGATCAAGAAGATCAAGAGAGTTGACAACGCCATGTCAAGAGCAGTAGATCACTGGTTTGATAGCATCATTGGAGGCTACATCACCGAGTTTGTTGTTGACAGAGTAGAGTCATATAGCCAAGCCGATAGATATTTCTTCAAGGAACCCAGAGGAAAATTTTTACACTTTCTGAAGTTGAGAATTAAGATTCTATTACATGAGAAGAACATCTTGAAGATATAGTAGTTTGGTCGGATTTGAAAAGGCTAATGTTCAGGAAAACAGATAGCGACAGTGACACAAAGGCTGGAAATACACACAGTGGGAGAGTGTTCAGAGAAGTTCATCTTGCGAGCCTGTTCAAGTAGAATTACGGAGATGCGGGTTTCTACAGTGGAGAAGAGGCAGATCTGACGGATGAAGAGCAATCAGAACCCGCTAGGGAAGAGGAAGAGGAAGCTGAAGAACCTCGTCGGGATGAGCCATAAACCTCAGGAACTGCGCATATTATTGAAGTAAGTACTATTAATACTCATGTTGGTTCAACAACATTAAGAAATCAGAGTAATCAGAGTTACCATAATGTTCAGAGTACTATTACTAGTATTCCACCACATACTCAGGCAAGAAACCTAGGAATATCTATAGCAGATGAGATGAGACTCCCTATATTTAGGGGAGATGGATCTAAAGATCCTGATCAACACTGGTTTCTGTGTGAATCCATATGGAATATTAAAAATGTCACCGATGAAGCTATTAAAAAAACTTAGTTTAGCACTACCCTTCGAGATCACACACTAAGTTGGCACATGAAGCTTGTCCAAGGACTTGCACAGCCTAAGCTATTGAACGAGATAAAGAACTTGTTGATTGTAGAGTTCAAGAAACCCAAGTCAGAGTCACAATGTATTAAAGAGATGAAAGAGATCAAGTAGTAGATAGCTGAACCACTCTAGGAATTTGACCATAGATTCAAGACCTTGACATGTCGATTGACTTTTCAGATCCTATATGAGAAGAACAAAGAGTGGTTCATTGTTTCCTTGTTACAACACATTAGAGTTCCTATTATGTAGTAGAATATTGCTTCGCAGGATGAGGTGATGGAGATCACTATGAAGCTATAATTAACCCCTATGGGAGAATCCAACTCGGGTATGAGTCAGATCTTGAGTCAACTAACTAGTTTGTCCCTACAGGTCGAAGATATGAAGAAAGACAAGGGGACAGATAAAAGAGAAGACATCTGGTGTGTCAGATGTAGGTCAGAAGGCCATGACAAGGAACACTGTCCCCTATTCCATGAATACTTGGCATCTGGAGCTTTGAGCCTTTTGAAGCAAGTCACTTTTCCCTGGTGCGAAGTATGTCGAAATAGACATCACCCTGGTGAGGGCTATTACATGAAAAAGTACATTCAGACTCCTACAAACTTGTATTGCACGTTATGTAAGTCCATGGGACATGATGATATGGATTGTAGGGATTATGATATCATGCATGAAATTTCAATATATATATATATATATATATAATTCAAGGCGAATTACAACAAGAAGGAAATACTACACAATATAACTCCCCTGGGATAAGAAACTTCAATCATCACGGTGGATTTAGAGGAGGAGGAGGAGGAGGAGGTATGGGTCGAGGCCGAGGACAGAACATCTGTTACAACTATGCACAACCAGGACACCTCGCAAGGGACTATCAAAACCCTTGCACTACTTGTAGCTATTGCAACTCTTTTGAACAGTTATTGAGGAATGTCCAACATTGCTGGCTAAAATTCAAGAGAAATGAGGACCTCATTAGAACCCGTAGATACAATTAATCAAAGTTGAACCTCGTGAAGAATATCCTGGAGTCGCTATTATTACTAAAGGAGGTGCTCTTATAGGAGAAGATAGACTGATCCAAGGAAAAACTACATAAGACTTAGGAATCAAGAAAGCTACAGAGAAGACCCAAACCTTTGATGCAAAGAAAGAAAGACAAATATTCAAGGAAGCACGAAAAGAGTTCAGAGGAGACCAAGGATCTTCATCAAAGACATGACTAGAAGTAAGAGAATATGGAATGCCTTAGGCATTTGATCAGTCAGCTTCACTACGAGAAGGAAAAGAGGTAAGCAAGCTCATGGAATTTCTATATACTTGTCTTAATTTGATTTCGGATGAGAGAGTTGCACAAGAAATACAAAATTTAACCAGACAATAGGAGCTAGGAAAGACCGACCCCTTACTGAATAAGGAAGTACACCAAATCACTAAAAAGAGAAGGAAAAATAAGGAATTACACTTGAATGCTCAAATAGGATAATATGATATAGACTATGTGGTCCTCGACTTAGGGTTGGAGGTCAATGTCATGACGAAGCAAACTTGGGCACTGATGGGAAAACCTAAGATAATATATTCCCCTATCAGGCTCAGGATGTCTAATCAGCAGGTTGTAAGCCCCTTTGGAAGACTGAAAAATGTCCTTGTGGGCATCGACAGAGTAAGAACATTTTCATATTTTGAGGTAATTGAGATAGTTGATGACAACTTCCCTTACCCTTTGTTGTTAGGAATTGATTGGGCCTTCAATAATTTCACTGTGGTTTATTTAAAGAAAATACAAATGACATTTAAAAGAGATGGCCTTAGGGTCATTGCGCCTTTAGATCCATATGAAGGACAATGATACACAGAACCCATCAGTGAGGAAGACTGCGCATATGAATTGGAGAACATATACAAACTAATAGCCAGACAACAGGATTACATTAATCCTACGGCTGATGGAAACCTAAGTTGAGGAAGTGACAACGCATGTTCATCAGACTCAGAAGAAACACTGGATAACTATAAGAATAAAATATGAGGTATCTACAAGAAGATGTGCTAGATTAACCATATAAGTTCATTGGATCGACACAACAGTCAGTAACTTACCCAACTTTGATGGTCTAAATCCTTTGGAAGCCTTCTTGTCGGACTTTGAAGAAAGTGTACCAATCCAACAAAGATTGTTGGCAATGGATGAGGCCCTGAAAGAAACCCCAACAAGATGGCGGGGGACACACAAAAGAAACATTACAGAATGGGTACAATGTCGTACCTTGATGACAACGTAGTTCTCAGAACAAGTAGAAGCCTATGAATTTCAGTACACAGGTTGAAGTTGTCCAAAGGACCATGTGCGAAGTTGCGAGGAAGCCTGGAGAAATGTTCCTCAAGAATAGTGGGTACACAAGTTCATTAACACACTGGACATGACACCTATCAATTGGTACCTTCAAGTAGAGCTACACCTCATCACTAAAGATTGGAAAGGTATGACTCAGAATTTTATAACCACCTTCTTATTTGAAAGTCAATATCCTTCAGTAGATTAGATCAAGCATTTTAGATTGTAAGACAAAAATTATTTGAGGAGGCAACTAACCTCCCTTTGGAGCAAGAAGAGGACGAATGGACTGTGCCTCTCCAGAAACTACAGGGCTGTTACAACATCATTGTTGATGAAGACGATGATCCAAGGAAGGTGAACATCGCAGAAATAGAAGGCCATAGAGATGTGGAAGGACTTGGCATTGAGCTATCATTCATTGGACAACCCATCAAGATTAAAAAATTCAATATTGGAATCGAGGAGACACTAAAGCTTGCAAATGTCAAAGATTATTGGGATGTTTCTACCATTGACAAGATCACAAAACTACTGCACGGGTATCAGGACTTGTTTTCTACCAAGTTCATCGATATGAAGGGCATCAAAGGGCCTATGGGAGAGATGAGGATCCCTTTGAAACCAGATACAAGACCAGTAAAATAGAGACCCTACATATTTAACCCTAAATATAAGGAGAAAGTAAAGATTGAGCTTGACAGAATGTTGGAAGAAGGGATTATAGAACCTGTCGAAGATTCAGAGTGGATCATCCCTATGGTGGTATAGGACAAAAAGACAGGAGAGATCAAGATCTGTGTAGATATCAAGAATCTAAATGATACCTTTTTGCATGACCCCTTCCCTACACCATTGACTGACGAAGTATTAGATAATGTGGGAGGCCAAGAAATATATTCTTTTACATATGGATTTTCAGGATACCATCAGATCCGGATTGCCAAGGAAGATTGCCACAAGACCACATTTGCAACATAATGGGGGTCCTATCAGTATATAGTAATGCCATTTGGATTGAGGAATGCCCCAGACATCTTCTCCAGGGTGGTGGTCGAAGCATTCAAGGAGTTCTTGCATAAATTTCTAGAAGCATATTTTGATGATTGGAATATTTTTAGCTTATTGAAAAATCATATTGAATGTCTAAGGCTAATGTTGGACAAATGTAGGCAGTGTCAAATTGCCTTGAACCTGAATAAGTGTATATTCTTCTCACCATTTGGTGTGTTGTTAGGCCATATTGTATGAAAGCAAGGATTGTTGGTAGATCCATCTAAAATTTCCATTATAGTGGATATACCCCCTCCAACTTCCGCCAAACAGCTGCACATTGTGCTGGGACACACAAGATACTACAGGAATTTTATTAAGGGATATTCCCATATTACAACACCCATGGAGAAGATTTTGAAGAAAGATTGTCAGTTCAGTTGGACAGAAGAATGTCAACACACTGAAATAGAAAATGGTTACTGCGCCTATTCTGGTCTTTCTAGATTAAAGCACATAATTTCACATACATGTCGATGCATCTTCCATTTCCTTAGGAGCAGTGTTAGCACAACCTGGTGAAGGAGATATTGATCATCCATTATCTTTTTCTAGCAGGAAGCTATCAACTGCAGAGTTCAACTACACCACCACTAAGCGAGAAGGGTTAGCCATGTTGTATGCACTGCCAAAATTTCACCACTACTTGTTGGGAGGGAACTTTAAAATGTTTACTGATCACTCTGCACTGAAATACCTAGTCAACAAGCTAGTGTTGGGGGGGAGAATATGCAGATGGATTCTGCTATTTTAGGAATATGAATTTGAGATCATAGTAAATCCAGGAAAAATGAACAAAGGTCCTAGCCACTTATCAAGGTTGGAACATGGTGAAGAGCTGACCAAATTGGAGGATGCACCATCAGATGCACAATTTCTATCCATTAGAAATATTGATGACCACTTCGCAGAAATAGTCCAATTCCTATCAACAAGAATGACACCTAGTTAGTATACGATTCCCTAGAAGAAAAAACTAGTAGTGCGCGCTGCAGACTTCTCACTTATAGCTGGAAAACTATACAAGATGGGACCTGATGAGATACTAAGAAGATGTGTTATGGAGGCAGAGAAACCATTGATCCTTGCAGAAGCTCATGAGGGCATCGTAGGAGGACATTATGCAGGGAAAGAAACTACGTATAAGGTTCTGAGGGATGGCCTTTGGTGGCCTACCTTACACAGAGATGCTAAAGACTACTACAAGGCCTGCGATGTATGCCAAAGAGTTGGAAAACTGTCTAGAAGAGATGAAATTCCATTAGCACCACAACTGACCCTACAAGAATTTGAGAAATGGGCCATTGACTTCATGGGACCCATAAACCCACCAAGAAAGCACACAGGAGAAAGGTACATCATCACTGCGACAAAAGACTTGACTAGATGGGTTGACGATAGAGAAGTTAAGGACTGTAGTGCAACTAAAGCTGCATGCTTCATATTTGATGATATCATAACTAGGTTTGGATGTTGAAAGATCCTTATGAGTGATCAAGGCACCCATTTCATAAATAAAATAGTTGAAGCCTTGACTAAATAATTTGCAGTCCACCATCAGAAGAGAACACCCTACCATCCACAAGCAAATGGGACAGTGGAAACATTAAACAAGATCTTGGAGACAACGTTGACGGAGATTTGCAGTGTGAACAGGGATGACTAGGATTTAAGAGTATCAACAGTACTTTGGGATTATAGAACCACTTGCAATAAATTAACAATGCATACCCCCTTCAAGTTGGTTTATGGTCTTGAAGTTGTTGTTCCAATGGAATACCTAGTGCCAAGCTTAAGAATTGTTTCCTTTATTGATATGGATGACGCTGACACTATTCAAGAGAGCCTCGCATAGTTGGTCGAACTCGAAGAAGACAGATTTATTGTAGGATTCCATCAGCAAGTACAGAAGGAGAGAGAGAAGGCATACCATGACAGACACATCAAGAAGAAGGCATTTAGACAAGGTGATCTAGTGCTGGTATATGACAGTAAGTTCATCAAGAATCCTGGGAAGTTCAGAATGCATTGGCTCATGCCATATGAGATTGCCTATGTTACCGAAGGAGGAGCTACATAGTTGAAGACTTTGAAGGGAGAATGGAAGGAAGGATCAATGAATGGGATTCAGCTGAAGTTGTACTATGACAACTAGCTTCCTCACAGCTCTAAGTAAAAGCATAAGAAAAAGGGTCTAGGTACCAGGTGCAGTTGAAACTAGGTACTAGACATAAAAAATACAGTCTGCACAGGGAAGGAGAAGAGGTATCGAGTATAAAGAAAAGGTTGCACTGAGCAGCCTAAAGTCGAAGTAAAATAGAAGAATCAGATCTAAAGTGCCTCGGGACGAGTCATAGGTGAGTGTTGGGGGATTGTTGGCCCTTAGTTAGGGAAGAAAGAAAAGAACAAGGGAGAAAAGGAAAAATGAGAACTTCACGGAAGACACAGTGACTGTTACTGGGTTGAAGTGAGCAAAAGAGAAGAAAAGATGGAGTGAAGCCCAAGAAAGCAAGTCTTTGGATGAGGAGATCGAGGATGACAAGTCAACAAGGAAGAAGGATCATGGATGACTCAACAAGAGAAAAAATCCACCATTAGATGCTTTGGAGCACCACGCGAGAAGGACGGAAAGACAGGCTAGAAAAACCCTGAAAACACGGAACAAGTTGACCTAGGGTTTTAGACACATAGGGTTTTGGTATCTAGGGTTTTGACACTTAGGCTTCAGCCTAAGGATGTCGCTGAGCGACTGTAATGTATAAATAAGAACCTATATGAGGGAAGAGGATTGGTTCAAGTTTGTGTGATCTAGTTGTACTATTTTGTCTTGACTGATTATTGTTCTGAGAGAGAGAAGAGCTGAGTACGAGGGCCTTCTGTATTGTAAGATCTTCAGTTGGGTGCGAAGATCAACCCTATAGCTGGGTGCTCAGGGAGGGGAGAGATTGAGAGAAGAAGAGAGAAGATCTACAGGCTAAGAGCGCAAATCATAACTGTATGCTTCATATTAATATATTACAAAGAACAGTTATGTGGACGTATCCCTAGAGAGGGGGTGAACCACGTATATTTTGTGTTACATGTGATTGATGCTCTATTTTTATCATTGATATAATGGTTTTAATTTACTGTGTTAGATCAGATCTATAGTTGTGTGAATTAGATCTAAGTTGATAAGTAATATATGCATGTTGTACTGTTCTAGTATTAGATCCACTTGACATTTCCCTTAGTTGTAGACATATTTGTCCTGTAACCACCCCATAGCTGCTTCGGGTGAGACTGCATCTGCTTCATAGGTGTAGCCGAAAGGACCAGTAGTTAGGGCTTGTTGGTGCACTCTTGGAGCTGAACCCTAGGTCTGCCCCTGTGCCAACAACCACTTATGCACGTTTTGACTCTGACATCTCTTCCTGTTTCCAAGGGCCAATCGACCACTTCCTTACTTCAACCCCATGGTGCTACATACCCGACTTCACATGTTTGGGTGCATGGATCATACCCTGACTAAAACTAACCCTCAATGGAAAGAAAAATGGCGGCGCTAACAAAAACCATGAAAAAACCTCACTATTTGTTATTTGTTAACTTCTTTGGCTTTTAAAAGATGAAATCTATTACTCCCAAAAGACACTAGGTACCTTTGCTAATTACTGCGCTTAAAAATTATAATGAATAAATAATAATTTTTCTTTAGATTCTCTTTAGATGCTTTGGAATTCTTGCTAAGTCCTTATGAGATTCCATATTTTCTTGTCTAACCTTGGATTTTCTATACATTTATCTCCTTAAAGTATGTACACCCCTATATCATGCAATTTTCCCACTCTTATAAGGTATAAAGGATTGTTAGCAATTTGATTGCATTTTCCCTTTGGATAAAGAATTCATATCATATTGTACATCAATCAGTGGTTATGTTGGTATGATCTATTCCCCTTCCATGGTTTTGTTTGGTTAAGCTTTCATTTATCATGGTGGTAGAAACATATTTGGTATTCTTATAAGTATCATCTATGTTTTAATTTCGTATGGGACCATGCCAAGCATACTTATGTTTATGCCTCATGCATTTATGCTTTGAGTTAATATTAGAGTTCCTAACCAACCAAATCCTCATTCAATAACTATTTATTCCTATGGTTCGACCCGAGGGATATATTTTGAGGCTATATTTATGACCTTACATGGATATGATTTTCAACCTTTCATGTCTATCCATATAGAGGCATACTTGGTATTCTTCTAAGTATGTTCTAAGCTTTAATTTCTCATGTAACCATGGGCATAGTTATGTGGATGCCTCATGCTTGTATGCATCTAGTTAAAATTAGAGTTCCTAACCAACCAAATCCTCATTACATAATTATGCATTCATATAAATTAAACCAAGTGATATATTTTAAGCCTTGAGTTAACATTAGAGTTCATAACCAACCAAATCCTCATTCCATAACTACACATTCATATAGGTTAACCCAAGAGATATCTTTTAAGGTTGGTTTTGTGACCTTACATGGATATGATTTTCAACCATGCATATCTATCCATACATTTTATTTCTAAACTCGCTCCTTCATACAAACTGTTATGTCCATTCCTCAAACCTTTATGCAATTATGTATGTATATCTTTAGTTTTATAACATAGTATTAGCTATATGTCCCTTGTTTTATAAATACCAATAATTATGTCCCTTCTTTTATGAATATCAACAATTTCCTTATAGAAAATCAAATACCCATATGTGGAGAACTCATAGCATTAATGTGAATAATATATCTAAAAACAAAAATACTTATTTACATTGTTATTAGGAAAGTGTTTAGCCACACTATATAACCAAATGTAAAACACTTATTGATGTAAGCAATAAACTTGGATTCATTCACAAGATCTAAAAACCATGCAAACACACAAGAATGTAAAATAACTCTCTTTTATTCCTTCTCCATCGTAACTATTACAATGGAAGTTCAACCCCTTATAACTACTATATGAGATTTTTGAGAAAAACTAATTTGAGAAAAAAAAAAAAAACTAATTTTAGGAAATTCTCGCATGACTCTAAAACTGACCAATAACTAATAGCTAACTATAGTGACATTATTTGTCAACTTTTGTTTCTGATTAAGTTCATAAACTAAGAGATAATTGATGATTACAAATTTAAACATTCTTGTAAAAACACTAAAACCCCAATTTGAGGATTTATATGAGGGAATTTGGCCCTGGAAAAGTGTCCAAGCGATATCCAATCCAAAGATTTATATAGACATGAAAAATGAACTCTTCAAGACACAACTCCCTGTAAAATTTCAACCCAAACAGATAACTAAGTCAAAAGTTATGATCCTCGGAAAATCCATGCATCATTCTCCTCTGGTTGAAAGGAACACAACTCCAAAAGTTACTGTCTTCAAACTATTGCCACTTACCGGGATCTAGGTTCAGCAAGTCCTCCTCTATAATCCATGTACTCTCTACTGGTGCTACGCCTTCCCACTGGACCATATATCGGTTGTATTGGCCTTGTCAAGTATGAAGTGTCTTCTTATCTAAAATATGCACAATGTTTTCCTTTTTCTTGCTCAAAATGGCTTGTTTCCAATACACCTCTACCTCACTGTCATCAACCAGATCGTCCCCATGGAAGATATACAATTTAGAAACATTAAACAAAAAGGAGATCGAGATCAACTGGTAAATCGACCTTATAAGCAATGTCGTTTATTTTCTTAAGAATCTTGCAAGGACCAATTTTATTATACTTCAATTTGTGGTAGGTTCTTCTAGGAAACCGTTCTTTCCATAAATAAAACAACACCAAATCACCTTCATTGAATACCTGGTATCATCGATGAGCATATTTTTTAATTTTTTTTTTCATTACTAGCCTACAATTTTTGTCTCACCTATTGCTGCAATTATTGAAAGTGTTCTGCAAATGCTTCCCCATCAACACTGATCTTATCCCCAAGTGGTAGCTACACCAAATCTAGGAAACCCATAGAATTTCTACCGTAAACAACTTGAAATGGATATTTACTTGTATATCTATTCACTAAACTAATGTAGGAAAATTATTCTTAAGGTAAAGCCAAATCCCATTGCTTGGTATTCTCTCCAACAATGTTTTGTAACAAGTTTCCCAAACTACGATTTACTACCTCGGTTTTCTTATTAGTTTGGGAGTGATAGGCATTGTTGAACTGCAATTTAGTCCCCATTTTCTTCCATAAAGTCCTCCAAAAATAAGCCAAGAACTGAGTATCTCTATCATAGGTTAAAAAAAATGGAACCCTCTGCAATATAACAACTTTTGAGAAAAACAATTCAGCCACCCTCGATGCATCACTAGTTTTCTTGTAAGCAATGAAATGATCCATTTTAGAGAACCTATCAACAACCAAAAAAATAGAATCATTATCTCGTTGTGTGTTTGGGATCCCAACACAAAATCCATGCTCAGATTTTTCCATGGGCCTATGGGCATTGGTAATGGCATATACAACACTATGTTCTATGAGTGTCCTTTATCCATTTGGAAAATCCTACACCGTTCCACATACCTATTTATATCCTTTTTCATCTTCGAACAATAATATTTATCTTTGATTAAGGCTAATGTCTTATCCTTTCCAAAATGTCCTTCCAAACTGATATTGTGAAGGTCTTTGATAATATTTTCCCTCATTGAACCAACTTGAATGCATAGTTGTTTTCTTTTGAATAGGTATTCATCTTTCATAAAATATTCACCCTGATTAAGATCCATGCTCCTAGTGATTTAATTCTTCAACTGTTCCACAATCTCACGAAAATAATTATCAAATGCATAGAGATCCATTAATGTAGAAAACCCAATTACTTTATTTTCTATGATTGTCAAAATAATAGTGTGCCGACTCAAAGCATCTACAACTTGATTTTTTCATCTTGATTTGTTCTTTAGAAAAAAGGTGTAGCCTTGTAAGGAAGAGACCCATTTTTCATGTCTTCTATTCAATTTCTTTTGGGTGTTTACATATTTTAATGCAATGTGATCGGTAAATAACGCAAACTCTTTCAGCACTAAATAATGCCTCCAATGTCACAATGCTTGCACAATTGCATAAAATTCTACATCATATGTGGAATAGTTATTTCTTACCTCATTCAAATTTTCAATAACGAATGAAATTGGTCTACCTGCTTGGATAAGTATAGCTCCAATGCATACATGTGAAGCATCACAATCTACCTCAAACACTTTATCAAAATTTGGTAAGGCTAATATGGGTGCCTCAGTTACCTTCTTCTTTAGAAACTTAAAAATTTCCTCAGCTTCATTGGTCCACATGAATGTCTTTCCCTTGGTGCAATCTGTTATGGGTGATACATTACTACTAAAATTTCAAATAAATTTTTGGTAAAAGGTAGACAACCCATGAAAAAATCTTACCTCTGTTATGCTCCTAGGACGAGGCCACTCTAAAATTGCTTTGACCTTCTATGAATCCATCTTGACTCCTTCCATCGAGATGAAAAAACAAAAAAATACCAAAATTTCTTGCAGGAACCTACACTTCTTCAGGTTTTCATAAATTTGATGTTTTCTCAATGCATCCAATATAATTATTAAATGTTGCAAGTGATATTATTTGTTATTACTCAAAACTAGGATGTCATCAAAATAAACAACAACATATTTACCAATAAAAGGTCGAAGCATAGTATTCATCAATTGCATGAAAGTAATAGGTGCATTGGACAACCCAAATGGCATCACCATCCATTCATATAGTCCATCCCTAGTTTTGATGGAAATTTTCCACTCATCCCCTTCGCCAATCCGGATCTGGTGGTATCCACTTCGTAAATCAATCTTACTAAAATATTTATCTCTGGCTAGCACATCCATCATGTCGTTCAAGAAAGGTATAGGAAATCAATATTTGATGGTAATTTTATTTATTTCTCAACTATCTGTGCACATTCTCCATATATTATCCTTTTTGGAAGTCAAAAATGCGGGTACAACACAAGGACTCGTGCTTTCTCTTACCAAATATTTCTTTATAAGTTATGTCACTTGTCGATTGAGCTATGCATGTTGTGTAGGACTCATCCTATAGGGTGTCTGATTAGGTAAATATGATCCTTATATTAGATCAATGTGATGTTGAATATCCCTCTTTGGTGGAAGACCATGAGGTAGTTCATTAGGGATAAAATCAACATATTCTTCTAGTAACTTGGCCACTTCAGTAGGAATTGGTACTTCTTACATGACTCCTTTTTTAAATATTAATGCATAGCATAATCCTGTTTCCTTCATTTCCTTAACAGACTGTCTTTCTGACAACATATTCTCAATTTTATCCTCATGTTAAGGGGAAATAAGACAAATTTCAATCCAACCTTCCAAAAGGTGTAGGTATTCTTTCCTCCATCATGCATGAATTTTTTGTCATATTTCCAAGGCCTCCCTAATAACAGATGACATGCATCCATCATAATGAGATCACACCATACTTCATCTTTACAAGTCTCACCGATGATAAACTTGATCAAACATCTTTTATTGTTGGTGACTTCATTTCCCTTTTTGAACCATGTTGTTAGCACTAGAAGTCACACCTAGACTGTTGTAGATGTAATCCTGATACCCATCAAAATGTAAAGGATAATGTTCTTAAAAATATGTGGAAAATGGATGTAAAACTAAATTTAAGGTGTCTATCATAGATCCTTTTATGAAATACACACCAACAAACAAGGCCTTGAATGGCTTCAAATCAGGGTTTAAGAGATATAAATGATAGATGGAAGACTTAGAAATGAAAGTGTATATGTATATCAATTTACATCGAGTATTTCCGACACAGATATGAAATAAAACTCATTTGAATAAGATAATCTAAATCCAAAGAGAAAACTACTCTGGTAAATTTGCATGCAATATCACAATAAATATTTTACTACAATAAAGAAACAACAACATGATGAATCCTTCAATAGAGACTGATATCAATGTGAGACAAAAAAGGGATGATAATGAGAATAAGACTAATTTCCACCATTAAAATTTTCTTGGATCTGGTCCATACATCAGGAAAATCTCTACTACAAAAATGACAATACCAAAGATAAGAGTTTCTTTGTTTAACCATTCGAACCCTTTCTAATCTTACAATGCCTCTTAAATAGATAAACCTATCAAAAGACAAATTTACAATTTGTCCCTCAACTTCCTCATAGGATTTCATGCCTAAGGGAAGCGTGGAAACATGTGTACAACCAAAAAAACAATAAACTTCTATTTTGAAGGAAAATGTTGGCAATGTATACAACAGTCTTTAACAACTTGATGATGTGTATTTATGTTTGCAACTCCTTGACGCAGGTGGACTTACAAAGTGAAATTGATACTTTGAGTGTTGATATGAGATCCCCTTGACAACTGACAACTTCCCTTCCCTCCAAAATCTTCAAAAAACGGAGTTCATAGTGTAGCGCTACAAACTGTCCTAAAACAACCAATTCACAGTGCCAATGAGTCCAGGCGCTACGAACTTTCCTGTAGCATCTTGTTTTTTTTTTGAAAAATTTTCACAACCTTAAAACTTGTACCAGGGGTCCAGATATGCTACAAACTTATAACCCTGATATATCCTTGGAGAAAAACACAAAAAAATGCTAAGTCTAGCTCAAAATTCATAACCATCATTAAATGTTGTAAATGCATGCAACATAAAACTTTGACAAAAATGATGTTGGTTTTAGAATATCATTTGTATTTATATATTTTTTTCTGGAACTTCTTCTAGTAGCCACCTTGGCCAACATGTCTAAGTTTCTCTTTTCCACTTCTTCTCTGAAAGGTTGTAACTCTGCCTTCAATTTTCTGATTTCAGCTTGGTGGGATCTATTCTGCCTATAGACATTCTTGAGTTGCCTATGAAGGGTAAACAACCTGTTAACCATGAACCTTGCTTTATCAATTTTCTTCTCATACATTTCCAACATATCCTTTAACTTTATCCTGGAACCCAAATCTTCCTTCTTCAACTTGTCAATTTCAACTCTTGCTTCCTTGAGCTGCCTCCTGAACCTTTTGAAGGTAGGTTTGCTTTCATGCTGATGAGTGTTGATGACAATAACTCCCGTGGGTTTCTTAGAAGAATTATATTTGTCTTTTTGTTGGGTTGAAGTCTCTATTGTATCATCCTTCATGAGGACATTTTTATTGGTTGTTTCTCTAGTAAATTGTCTTCTAGGTTTGACTTTGTCTGCAAAAACTGGTGGGGAAAAGACAAGATTTTTTCCTTTCAAGATTCTTGGTTTGTTTGAAGGAATCTCCATGGGGATAGGATCTTCCACATGTGAAATTTCTATATTAGGAGGTTGTGAAGGACCACCTATTTCTACTTCATCAGTAGCCCTGACAGACTTATCACTCCTAGTCACCCTCTTCTTCTTGCTTGAATTTGAATGTAGAGTCCTCTTAATAGGGGAAGTTGTTTTTCTTTTGGAATGTGGTGTAGGAGAAATATATAACTGAAAATGTGATGTAGTTAGGAAAGTTTCCTTTATCTCTTCCATTACTAATATCTTGATTAGACCAAAGTGAAAAACAATGGTATCTACTTGCTTTGACTTAGCCTAGACTTTGTCTGACATCTTACCAATACTCCTGAAAAGATAGAATGGAAGGTTCATGGCTTCTTTTCTAGTGAAGTGTAACAATAATATGATGTGGTATTGGTATACCATATTGAACGTTCCTTCACATGTGAAATACCTTTATATGATCCTGATCATTTTGTCAAAACATTCCAGCATGTGACTTCTTGGCACTCCTTTAGACATGTTGTCTTCTTGATATTCAGGCTTAAGAAATTATTTTGATAAAGAAGAGTTTAATGACATGGATTTAAACCATTTCTCACCTCAGTCAGGTATCTTTGTTGCTACATAGATATAATTCTCTGAAAAATCAAACTCCAACATTCCCACCTTATTCTTTGTCCCATTAAAATTAAGTGCAAACTCCTTGGCCACTTCAGGATGTCCTGTCTACATCTTTTGAGAAAAATTAAGACAACCCACCCTCTGAAAAGCTTCCCTGAACAATGGTTCAGAGATAATGAGTTTCATGTTATATGGTCCAGTCCTCACAATCTCTCCCCCCTTGTGATTCTTCTTGTTTTAATGACTATCCATAAACATTGCTTGAAGAGCACTTTCTATAAACTCTTATGACAGTTGCTATGTGAAAAACAGGGTAAACGTGAAATTTAGGGTTTGATGATAGAACTGATTTGCCTGGAGATAAATTTGTCTAAACACTTATACACAGTAGTGGTATGAAGTGGAGAAAAAATCAAAAGGAAAGATAAGAGGGACAACCACTGAGACTTTTAGTAAAAAATGCAAACAGGTAAAAATGCAACTCTGTAAAAACATGGGTTTAGCAACACCAGTATCAGTTCACAGCGCCAGTATGGTATGCAATTTATCTTAGTTTTATAAAGGATTGACCATACTCTCCATGTTTGATAGGGAGCTCATAAAACTGGTTAAGAGTGGGTCTTAAGATGATTTTAGAAGACAAGGGTTTTGACAATCCAAAGACAAAGGATTCACAGTGCCACTTTGTAGCGCACAATGGTGATGTAGAGTTAAATCAGGCAGTTCGTAGCACAGAGATATCAGTGGGACAAATGGATTGTTTGAAGAAGGAATGATAAGTTGACCTTGAGATAACAACTTAGAATAATAGGAGGGGTTTAGAACACCATAGCAGTGGGTTTGAGAGTTTGAAACACATGGAATTTAATAATTCACAGTGGCAGTAATTCAAAACAACTTCAATTCCTCTATCAACCTTTAAGCAACACGAAAATCGTCAAGGAATACCTGATATATCTTGATTTGATGTTGGTGCTTTGTGAACCTGAGCTGGTCTTCAAGAAAGGCATCCAAACTTGAACAATATCCTTTAGAAATTTCGCATCTTCTGTCTGCATGCAAGTGCCAGTTTGCAGCGTCAATTTCATAATCTAGTAGTGCACTTCAAGGAAACTGTTAGAATTTTCTGTGACATAATCCTTGAAAATCAAATTGGATGAAAGCGTTGAAAACCATGAAATTCCCCTTGAAATGTTTCCAAAAATTAATAATGAAAGATAAGTGTAGGAGTTACTTCTTAGTACGTTGCGAACTTTTAGGTGAGTTGGCAGCAAATAGACCTGGCCTTTGACTTGACCTCTAAATGGTTGGACAATGACATAATGGAAACTTGTGTACACCTTTGATACATGACTTGTCATGATGATGATGTTTTAGAACAAGAGTGTGACCCATAAGGAACCTTATTCTTGTCATGATGAATAATCCTATGACAATAAGGCTCTAAAACAAGACTAAAACAATATTATGCTTATAAAAACCAAAAAATTGAGTTATGACATAGAATATAACCCAAAGCCTAAGACTTAAAGACCCTAAGACTCAAAATAAGGCAAAACCAAGATGTTTTGACCCCCTACACATCCCATGTGTTGACACATGAAATTCAGTAAGGATGGGGATGTGTTTCACAACATAATTTCAACTTATCTACCATCTCTTTGGCAACCATATTCTCATAACTTCCACTATCAACAATAACTTGACATACCTTTCCCTCGAAAGTGCATTTGGTTTGAAAATTATTTGTTCGAAGCCAAGAATCTTCATTACCGCTACTCTTCCTTTGCTTTTTTTCGAGAATCACCATTGACTTCGGTATCATGTGTTATAGGAAGATTTGCCTCACCCCATGAAATATTTCATAGAAGGCCTTTTTCCATTTCTCTATGCAAACTTGTAATCCCTTTTTGCAAATCCCAGAGATAAAAATACAATTTTTCCACATATATGCACCTTGCCTACTATACAACATGCGTATACGCAGTCTGCACCACTACAACTTGCGTACATCAGGAAATGTGCCCAAAAATGCAAAATAGTGTTGGGTTTCCATGTCACGACACAAGATCAATGATCCTTGACCTTCCATATACTGGAAACATTTTGACTCGGACCTTCAGCTCCATTTGAAGGCTATAAATGGTCCAAATCCGAGCTATGGAAAATATGATAAATAATTCAACTTTGAGAGTAAAGTTACTCTAGAGGAATTATTCACTTCACATTGAGTCTGCATCCCTTTATCCTTTGAGTTTGAACACATTGTTCAACCCCCAAGCTCTTCCCTTGCTAATTGAGAACTCCATTGTATCTCTTGCATGAGCTTTCCTTTGGTGGAGGATTAAAGTGGTGGAGGCCCAACTGTAAGGAACTTAGTTTCTCGGTTCCGAACCGTGCCGACATGGAAGTCTGTAACTTATTCACTTTTGTTGGTTATATCTTAATAGAAATACTCTTTTCTCGTCCAATTGATATCTTGCAAATATTTGAATTGTTATTCCATGGGCGTATTTGTTATGAATGTTGATGGATTATGCTATTGAATGTGCTAACATCATATATTACCACCATATGATTGTGTTGCCTGGTTGTTGAGGACTAGTTCCAGGTATGTTGTTTTGGGTCAAGTGCTCAACGATGGACTTCATCGAACGTCTCGACGAGGTAGGCCTTTTATGTTGTCTTGCTAGCATATTTGTTTATATAGCATACTTGAGAATAGAGTTGATTTTTGCAATCATTTCAGTCTGTTGTGGTTTACCCCTAGACATAGAGAGGTTTTCCTCATAACATCATGAGACTCTCCCCTGTATTAGGTAGGACTTCAAATTCAACTCCTTCTTCTTCATTATCAACTTGGACCAAGTTCAAATTAGGTTGTTGTCCTTGCTTTGGATCTTTCATGTTATAATTTTGGAATTCAAATGCTCGATGACCCTCTACAACACACTTGAAATACAGATAAGTTCCTCCTCTACCACCACCATAAACTCTACCCCTCCAAAATCCTCTTCCTTGTGGATGATTTGGGTTACCTTGTCAAGTATATTCTTCTTTCTTAGCTCCTTGGGATGATTCTCCTCTGCCATAGTTAAAACCACCATGTGAGTGTTGGGTATGTGTTATATTCTTTGCACGAGTAGTAGTGTCTGAGCGCTTGCGCCAGGCGTGCAGGGGGGTTCGGGGGCAGCGCCCCCGAAAATTTTTTTTTGGGCCGACATATTTTTGCCGGTTTCGGGCCGACATATTTCTGGGACCACATGATATTAGGTGGTTTTCGGCACATGGTTTTTGCCGATGGTTTTCTATTTCCGGTTAAGGAATTAGGGTTTTGGACTAATCCAGGTCATTGGGTTAGGGTTTTGGATGC
>ML785845.1:351168-380780 GCA_009831015.1 Picea engelmannii | reverse complement strand
CAAGTGCTATTTCTGTTGCTATTTCGTATATCATTTCTGTGTATTGTGAAGATTAT
This sequence comes from Picea engelmannii, assembly GCA_009831015.1. NCBI lineage: Eukaryota > Viridiplantae > Streptophyta > Pinopsida > Pinales > Pinaceae > Picea > Picea engelmannii. Next base: position 380,724 of record ML785845.1, on the reverse strand, counting down.
GCTGGATATTTTACTGTTATTCTGTTATTTCTAGCATTTCGTTCCTGTTCTGCATATTTTATATATCTGGTATCTTGCACAAAAGGTTGAAGCTTATGAATATGTGGGTAGTATGTCAATTAATGGGAAAAGACTTTAGAGGCAAGATAGACACTAATTGTGTGTTGGTTTAATTTAAATGTTGTTTTAGCAGAAAGGATAGAATAAAAACATAAATTAGCACTTTAAGAATCAAATTTTGAAATTTCTTACACTGTTTTAGCAGAAGAAGAAAACATTGATGTTCTAAACTATGGGACAGAGCATCAACATGATGAATTCTGAAACAATATTTTAATTTAATATCATTCAGATATGGAAAGAGAGCAATAAACTGAAAGAAGAACATACACTAAAGTGAACATGCTACACAGTCACTGGCACATGAATCTCCGAAGCAAGACTGGATCCCAGAAGCCTTGGATCACTGAACTTTATTAATTCTTCAGGAAAATATTACGGTACAAAGACTCTCAAAATACTCAATTCATCAAAATTTATCCCACCCTTTGTACATTATGTGTTACAATATTTGTAAAAACCAATGAAATTTGGTTTGAAACCGATTTACAAAAATAGAGAAAAGTAGTTCAGAAAATTAGGATCCTTAAGATATTTCAGCAGCTTTATCCTTATCTTCACCCCTTTGACCTTGGTAGTGTCTTAATCTGATTGGATGATGTATGGAACCATACTCTGTTGACAATTGGATGGTCATTTACTAGGACCTAGAAAATTACATTTAGTTTTACCCAATCTTACTATTTCCTTCCACTGTAATTCAGAAGGAATATCATAATCCATCATTTATTTTATTAAAATTTCCAAATCGATGCAATATGCATACGACATGACATGCAGGCTTAATTTTATTATCTTAAATTTATTCAAAGTTTCAAAATCTATGGCTAACTTTTCTACCACAGTTGCCCCCTTTATAACTTCATCTAAGTCTTCAAACCTAGAGTGATCCATACTTGCTTGTGTCAAGAGTGCATTGTATGCTTCTTGTTTGTGTAACTTTCCATTTCCATCCCAGGACAATGGAAGACCTTTGATAAATAGTTCTTGAAACAAATCCTTAAAATCATGAACACTCTTTTCCAATTGGGTTGCTTTATTATGGATTGAATTTGAGAGGTTGTGCTTGGTTATGATTCTTCTAGGCCATATTATCAAATAAGTTCTATCTTTGACCCCAATTGTCTACAAACTTGATGAAGGCATTGTATTAAAGAGGTTGATAGTGCTCTGGGCCCATTCTGTTGGTCGTTTTGATAAAGTTTCATTAATAACTGTGCATCTATGTTTAGCCAAAACTGCAATGTTGTCCTCATCATTAAAAAAAATTAGATATGTCATGATTTTTGTAACCTCAACTGATATGGATTCCTAGATGATGTTCTTGCCTCCTTGTAACAAAATTTTTCCTTTAATCCTGGAGTTTATCTTATTCACCTTTTCATGAAGGACTGCATTTTCATTTTTAAGTTGTGATACTCTTTCATCCCCTTTTTTTGCCTCTTGTTCCATTTTCTTGATATTCTCTTTCAATTATTTTATTTCCCTATCCTTTAAGTTGACCTAAGACATTGCCTAGACAATGTCTTCGGTGCCTGATTTGATTTCAGTAGCAGAGGGTGTAACAAAGGGTACAACAAAATACAAAGCTACGACTCTAGTTTCCATTTCTGTCTTTAATTTTGACCATTCTAATTTTTCCTTTTCTAGTTGCAAAAATTTAGCCTGAAAATATAGTGATTTCTTCTTGAAAGCTTCATTTTCTTGTTCCCATGCTACAAGTTCGACATTCTACAGATGCTCTGTAGCAGGCATTTTCAACTTTTTCTTCGGGCAGTGAATCACTTTGTATTTCTCATCCAGGAAGGATTTCATTACTTTGGGGACATCAACTTCAAGTTTCTTTTTTTGAATCTTCCATGCTTTACTTGCTTCTTTTTCTTTCTTGAGCTGACCTTCAAACTTGGCAGCTAGTGATGTTAATTTTTCATTTTTCAAATTTAAATTTAAATAATTTGAATATAGTGGGTCACTAGCCTGCTTATGTAATTGAACCTTATTCAGGGCACTGGTATTATCATATTTTATTTTGATCTCAGAGACCTTATCTTCTTCTGCTATGACAATGTTGAATGTTTTCCTTTCTGTGTCTTTGACTATGAATAATGAAGACTTTTGTTAGGAATATTTCTTTACCTCGGGCATTAGATTCATGATCTCACTTAGTGATTCCTTTCTTTTTCTACATACCATTTAGATAAATCTTCCTTTGACTGGTAGGATTCCTCTAAGACCTGAGAAAAATAATATTTTTGGCTATGGAAGTCTCCTGAACTATCTTCACTTTCCAATTGAGGTCTAGATTCAATTACACTTGTGCCACTCTCCACCATGTCTATACATGTTTGTTCTTTAGGCCCTTCATCCTCCAAGTCTACATACTACTCTGTATGGATGGTTTTCATTTTCTTTATGGCAGTGTGTTCAGGGTCTATGTCCATTGCCTCTGAAACAGTCCTCTCACTATGTGTACTAGCTTTTGGAACCTTAATTACCACCTTTAGAATACTCTGTTGTGTTGGTGCCTTTTGTACAGGGGCTTCAACATCCACACATTCTTCAAGATTTACAAAATTCTCCAAGCCTTCAATAGGCTCATGCTTATATGGAGCATTCTTGTTCATTTGCCTCCTTCTAGATATGATATGATGAGGATCATATTTTTTACCTGTCATTTTTGCAAAAACCGAAGCTTTGAGCTTTGCCTCAACCTGTGATAGACATGTTATGGATTTTACAATGAATGGGCCAATCAAAAAAGGAAACTTTATATTGCTAGACCTAATTGAATGTGTTTGTATGCATGTGTCTGGATTTAATCCTAGGTGGGGAGGATCAAGTTTCTCCTCCCAAACCATCGATCTAGACGCAATTGAATGTGTGTGCACACACACATGCTTTAATTTCCTGCAAATACAAAGTCGATTTAACTCATTTGGAGATCCTCGATCACTTATTATATAACAATAAATAAATAAATGTTACTACAATTATGACCACCATATGACCACCATGTAATTGTTGAGATGTTGAAAATTCTAGGTGTGCTCATATTGTTTCTTTTGTCCCATAACTTAGTTGTTTCTTTTAGAACTTGAGTTTTATCTCTCTTGCCATTGGGTTGTGTCATGAGTATTACACCTCTTTCATACCCCTTCTTGGCCACATTTTAGATTTTCCCCATGTTCTCTAGTATAATTACTCCCTTTTTGTCACCCTTTGTATATGTTACAACAATATATTTCAGAAAAACAATAGTAAGAGATATTTCATTTAGAGGATAGGTTGGTTTTCAATTTGAAGTTTTGATTCCTTGTTTATCTGGCCAAGTCCTTGAACTTTTGCTAGCTATTAATTGTTGTTCACAATAAATTTCTCAAATTTAATAAGCAATATTGATCTCATCTTGTGTTAGCAACAATTTGTCCGTTAATTAATATTGCTCCCATTGGGATTCAAGTATTTCCAAAGATATTTTTGTGTTCGTGCCAATGTTAATGAAAACAATTGGGGTCACATCCAAGTCCATGAGATTTTGTATTACCCAAGTGAATATGGAATGGAACCTTCTAAGGAATTGTTAGATAGATTCAATGATTCAAGTGCAATGCAACTTCCAAGTGTTGGTGGAATGAAATTGGTTAATAGATTGGTAGAAATGTATATAGATAAAGCATTTTCAAGTTTATCTTTCTCTAGAGGTAAGGGTGGAATAATTTCCTTTGATGCTAAAGTAGTACTCTACAACAAAATAATAAATATTACAATAAATATCACATGAGAGTAATAAATATCATAGGAGTGTATAGAGGTCATTGGTGTAACACACCCAACCCCTATCCACTTTTAGGCTAGTGGGATGTTTTATTTTCATCTTCTTGGAACTCGGGATGATTATTTAGGTTCATTGGTGACTATGATTTGTAATTTCTACACCAGGATGAACAGGCTCGAAAAATCTCTTTATAAATTTTTTTTTTTTTTTTCTTCGTGAGATAATGTAAAAGTTAAAAATAGAGTTTCATAATTGAACATATGATTACATTAAAAACAAAACACTTTAAATTATGGTTATTACCTTATATGTGTTAAGTTGTGACATAAGAAGATTGATCATTTCTAGGACGTTAGGAGTTTGATTTGGACGGTCTAATAAGCTATCAAGTTCCTTGTTCGCTTTAATGATATTTATTTTATTAATACCTTTGGATCAGGGGATGAATACAACCCCTCCTCATCGGCGGAATCATGATTAACATGGTTTGCCGACTACATATAGTTTCAACATGAAAATCAATGTTATTTTGGTTATATAAACAAATGAAATAACTAATCAACACACAAATAAAATTATATAAATAAATAATAGAATTCACGTAAAATGAAATTTGAATTTGATAATCAATTACATGTTCTGCGGCTGGCCCTTTTCCATGATCATCTTGCCACATTATAATATAATATAATTAGAACCCCCAAATAGTGAGTAGTCCATCCTCAACCTAGTTCCAATTTTTGAACTTTTTTTTCTATATTCAAAGTTCTAAATAAATTTTGTATATCTTTAGTTTTGGATGCACAATTAGAGGGTGCAATTACCTAAATTAGTAGGGGAACTCATGCTTGTGGATTACCAACTTAGTGAAGGTTATGAATCTCTAGGTGGGTTTCACCTAGAGAATGGTGATAGGAAGAACATAATTCCACCTGGATCTTGATGAAACATAGGGGGGATTTTGTGGATGCCCTCAATGAGGAATATTACAATGCGGGGAGCTATGAGGACCAATACACCAAATGGTTGTAGCTCCACCGGGGTCAAGATCAAACTATGGGACTATACCAACACCTTCTATACCTTTACTACAAACTTAGGAAACTAACCAACATAGAGTTCTAAAATTATTGAATACAGTTTTAAACGGGGTAAAATTAAATAGATACAATGCTTGAAGACCCCAATCTTTCTTTTAAAGAGAGAAAGAAAAAATATATAGGTTAGTTAGGATAAGGGGTGTTACCACTTTGTAGTAAAAAAATTGTTGGTCAAATATCAAAACCCTTAACCATATTGGAAAAATGTTATAGTTTGAAGTTTACTATTTTGACATAAGCAAAGAAGAATGGTAGTTGACTAGTCAGATGAAGAGAAAGAAAAAGAAACAATTTAGGGAATGGAGTTTCACAAATAAAGAAGATCTTCTATCATACAACTGAGAGAATGATGATGGAGGGATTGTAGGATTGGAATGATGCTAGAGGGATTGTAGGATTGGAACCATCATTTCTTGTTGTACCTTGTTCTTCATTATTTCCTACACTATATATAACAGATCTTAAGTTGAATTTTTACTTACAAATCATATTACCATGTCATGTATACATATGATCTAAAAAAGAAGTGGGTCTACAAGCATGAATCCTTGTGAAATGTGATATGGAGAGGCATGTTAGTGTCAAATTCTTAGATGAAGAGGTCAATATGGAATCAACAAGGTACATATCTGTTAATTTTTCAAAATCCCACCCAGTTTCAGTCTCGCTGATTTTTCAGTCAAATTTAAATGCCAAACTCAGTTTCAGCACTGTTTTAGCATATGTTACAGCCTAGTGTTTCAGCATATACTCAGTGGTGTTTCAGCTTAAGACTCAGCACTATGTTTCAGCATATGCTACAGCCTGGTGTTTCAACATCTTCTCACAGCGATGTTTCAGCTTAAGACTCAGCACTATGTTTCAGCATATGCTACAGCCTAGTGTTTCAGCATCTGCTCACAGCGGTGTTTCAGCTTAAGACTCAATACTATGTTTCAGCATATGCTACAGCCTGGTGTTTTAGCATCTGCTCACAGCGGTGTTTCAGCATCTAAAAAACTTAACAGAAAATAAATTTATGAACAGAAAATAAATTTCAGAACTGAAACATGAGGATTATGAACATCGTTTTCAACGCAGAAATAAAATATCAGCAATATGCAAAACTCAGAAAATATAGACACAAAGAATTTCGGTCAAACTTCGACCCTGGAAAAACCAACAAGGGGAAAACCAGTGAGAGAGGGATTTGTATTATTTATGAGCTTCTGAGAAATTCTTTTACAGCATATTCATCTTCAGATATTTACACAAACTTATCTGGACATTCCTGTAGCTTTGCTCCTCAATTTCTGAACCAGAAATTCGTACAATTGTACGACAATTAATGTTGTACGGACTGTCACGAAATTTGTGCCAAAACTTTGTTAAGATTCAATTTATGTGCCACTCAATGTTATTCGGCAACCTTGGAATGCATGCCAATGCTCCCAGAAATTGTTGTTGTTGTCTCTTTTCTTCAGCTCGACCTCTCTCTCTTGCTCTCTCTTGTTCTCTCAACAAGAATGCTTCAGCTCCTCTCTTGTTCTCTCAACAAGACTGTTGTTGCTTCCACTTCTTACTGCTCTTGGAATCTCACCAAAAAGCCTCTTGGCCTCTCACCAAGATTTCTTCAACTCCCAAAGAATGGGTGCGCCCATTTGCCTTAATCAACCTCATGAGGGAAGGTGAGGAGTTTTCTAATCTAACAGCTGAGATTAGATTAGATAGGTGGCTGAGATTTGGTGTCTCTTCACTCACCCTCTCTTTAATCATAAAGTTATCTTTTAATTTTCATCTCACAAATTAATTTGACTAAGACCCATATTCGGCAATTTCTCCCCCTTAGGGCCTAGGGAAGAGAAACACTTGCCTTGGTACATTATTTTAATTAAAAATTTAACAATATCCAAGAAATTAGTTAGAGAAAGAAGGCAACGTTCAAATAGAATGATTAAAAGGAATTAGCATGGACCCAAAACCATTGCACACACCCCAAAAAAGGAAATTAATCAATGTCTAGAGGGAGTGCCCAACTTGATGAAAACAAAAGGGGTACCAAGTGGCAGATTTGACTCTTTCCAACCATGAAATAAGGATAAACTAAAAATTAGATGAGGAGAACCCCATGTAAAAGGGGTTAAAATAATTGCTTAGCACACATGTTTGAGGAATGCCCTAGCTAAGGAGAGGACACATGACAACTAAACCATAAGAACATGGTTTAAAGTTGATCTTGGAAGGAACGCTCCACCTTATAAGGCAATATAAAATGATTGTATGTAATGAATAAGGATTATGTATGGAAACAAAGAGGATTGCTCCACTATCTCGAGGTTTGAATTCTTATTTTAAGGAAGGAACATGTTAGAAGAGCATGGTTTGAGGAAGCACTTAAAAGGAGAGTAATGTGTGGCAGAAAAGACTTTGTCAAACCCTACTTTGAGAATCTTTCCACATTTATTGAGGAGTTACCAACTTTGAGGGGGTTTTCTTGGAGTTAATTGTGGATCTTGAAGAAGTTTAATAATATTTTATTTTATTCTAATGCATTGCACATATACTCCTCTTTATTTATATTTTACATATGATTTTTTATGTCTATGATTGTTTTCCTTAATTATTCCAATGACTAGGAAAGTTCCCTTGGTATTTGTTTTAATCCATAGTTAAGGGACATCCTTGACGATGTTATTCCTTCTTCTTATGTTATCACGATCCAAAAAGGGGGGGAAATGAATGTTCCTCTTCATTTGAGCCAACCCCTCTCCTCTTGAATCGTTCAACTCCCTTGTAGGCTTCAATAGCCTCACAACTGTGAAATTAAGAAAGGTGCAACTCTATATTTATCTCAACAAAACATCAAGGGAATGATTATCTTAAAGATCTAAGAGTAATCCCCATTAACAAAATTTCTATGCACAAAGGATCTTGAATCCAAAGACACTGATATGACCTCCTCATCCCTATGTTTCATTGGCCTACCCATTGATATGATTTCTCTGTACCACTTTTTTCTTCCTTCTCCCATAATAAAATTAGGTTTGTTGGATTACTGAGAGGGGGGGTGAATCAATAATAGAGCAATTTAATCCTTTTTAACCATATAATCCAAGTGTTATATCAATGTAGAATTATCATCCAATAACTACAGAGTAAATAAGCAATGAAAAAATGAACAATCATACACAATACACAGTACACCAGTGTTTTACATGGAAACCCAAAGCAGGATAAAACCATGGAATGTTTTTTCTTATATGTCTTGAAGAATTACATTCATTGGAAGCACCAACTTCCTTTTTTTCCCAGTTGCAACTAGAAGGAGGATCCAACCCCCGTTTTTCTCAGGCTACAACATGAGGGAAGCTCCAACTCCCCTATTCTCTTGCTACAACCAGAAGGAGGCTATAAACCCCTATGTTCTCTGGCTACAACAGGAAGGTGGATACAACCACCTGTCGTTGCCCCATCCAACCGCCCTGAAGTAGAAGTAGAATGATGGAACCACTATCACACTATCACTATGAGATATACTATTGTAAACTTGTACCAATAAACCTAAACCATGCATCAACCAGTACCTCAAACTGTAATCAACCTGTACCATAAACAAGTGCATCAACCATGCACCAACCTATACCAAACAACCTGTAATCAACCTGTACCATAAACAAGTGCATTTAACCATGTACCAAGTATGTACCAATCTTCTATCAACTACTCATCAACTATGACTCATCAACATGTACCAACATCATCAACTATACACCTCATGTATGTGCCAACTCATCATCTACTTGTCTCAACCATGTACCCAACATGTACCTTAACCAAAAGCCTTCATTAATTTCATCATCCAAATATGATTTGTAAATCTATAATATACTTGGTGTATATGATCACATACCTACAAACCTTCCTTAACTTTCACAACAAGAGACTAGCATTTTCATCAAACTTTTCTTTAGTCTCACATGACTAGTTTGGGATTAGTCAAAAACCCTAACTTGAAATAATCATAAATATGCACCTGTAATGAATAAAGATCTGAAAGTAGTACACAATGTTCTTCAATTTGTTTTGTGCAATTCCTCCAGGTGTCACTACTTGGAACCTCTCATAAAAGGAGTTATAGCAAAAATGGCATACCTTGTTGAATTCTGGCTTTTTCTAGAGAGCGACCTTGTAGAGCATGCCCCACGCAAAATGTTTGTTGAATATATCTAAAAATGTTACAAACATACTAAAGACTGTAATGTAACCAATACATTTTTTCTTACTGAATTTGGATCTGTTAAGAAGAAGTTATGACATTTTTACCTGAAACACTTGTTTTAGACTAGTTTTAGGACTAGCCACAAACCTCATTTTCCACGGAGTGTACCTCCAAAAATAAAACGACCCACAAGTTTAAGTTTTTAACACAGATACTTGGATATGTTTCCTCAATGGAATATCAATTTCACAGTCTGAATAATTCTAGAAAAAAAGGTATTGCGAAAATGGTGAGATGACTTGTAAATAACATACCTTAGAAAACATCATCAAAAGAATTTATCCTCCCTTGAATTTTGGCCTTCTTTTCTTCACCTTCTCTCTAAAATTCAACTTAGATATCCTTTGGTTACCTCAGTCACCTATATATATATTCAATATACTCAAGTGTGATTTCAAATGAGAGAGCCTTGTCTCTTATTTATACTCTCCATCTTCTAGGTCACTTAACCTATTTCTAGGTCATGTAACCTATTTCTAGGTCACTTAACCCATTTCTACGTCACTTAACCTATTTCTAGGTCACTTAACCCATTTATGGGTCACTTAACCCATTTTCCTCATTTTTAGGGTTAACCACTTTCCATAATTAGAAATTTCCCCATTACTTTATCATTTAAATATTCCTCCTTGACTTTGTCACCTCACTTTATCATTTAAATAATCTTCTTTGATTTTTTCACTTCACTTTATTATTTAAATAATCCTTATTGACTTTGCCACTTTACTTTAACATTTAAAGAATAATTTATTATTTGAAATATCTTCTACTTCTTTAACCTTTTGGGGATTCAAGCCAATGTATGAGGGTCCTCCAACTTTGTAAGGCCATAACTCTCAAACCGTGAGGAGTTATGTGACGTTCAACATACCACCAAAAATAGAATGACATGTACTATCCATATAGAATAGTATTACATTTATATATATTAAAACTCATACCATTATACATGAAACAACCTTGTGTCCTTTACCCAAACCTTTGTGCTATCAGAATTCACTACCAAACTTTCTTCAAGGGTTGACATCAATGACAACCAACCTTAATCAACAATCTCCCCCTTTGGCATTGATGGGAACACTCTGATACAATATTGAAATCATTTCATGCAATAATGATTTCATATCACTCATGCTCCCCCTGGAACCATGCCTCTTTCCTCTACATATTTGTGACCATTGCTCCCCCCTAGAATCATTCCTCTGTCCTCTACATCTGATGAATCTCTCCCCCTTTGTCATCAATAGAAAAGGTATCTTTCCATCCAGGGTTTCTCCCCCTGACTGAACTTTCCTCTTTATGGTGATTCCTCATGTACATCTAAGACATATAAGATAATCATTCAAAAGAATTCATTTTGGAGTATAAACAACTCCAAGTCTCTCATGAAGATACTCAAAGGATTCCCGTGGAAGTGGTTTTGTAAAGATTTCTACCACTTGTTGTTTTGTGCCCACATACTCAACTTTGATGTTCTTTTCTGCAACTTGTTCCTGTAAAAAGTGATACTTGATTAGAATGTGCTTCGTCTTGGAGTGCATCACCGGGTTCTTTGAGATATTGATGACACTTGTATTATCACAATAGATTGGAATGGGCTCATCATACTCAACCTGTATATCTATCAAAGTTTGTTTCATCCAAAGAACCTATGTACAACATGTTGTTGTTGCAATATACTCTTCCTCGACTGTAGATAGATACACTGATGATTGTTTCTTACTTATCCATGATACTAAACACTCACCCAAGTAGAACGTTGCTCCACTGGTGCTTCATCGGTCATCAATACAACATGTCCAATCTACATCAATGTAGGCAATAAGAGATAGATCATTTCCTTTTGGATACCATAATCTAAACTCTTTTGTTCCTTTGAGATATTTGAAAATTCTCTTCACTGCTAATACATGTGATTCCTTTGGTGCTGCTTGAAATCATGCCACCTGTCCAACTGCCTGCATTACATCTGGTCTGGATACTGTCACATATAGTAGGTTGCCAATCATTGACCTGTATCGCCTCTGATCTGTAGACTTTGAATCATCATATTTGTTTAACTTGCAATTGGTTTGCATGGGAGTAATAATTGGTTTTCAATCTTCCATTATGAACCTCTTTAGCATTTCTATGATATACTTGGTTTGAGAAATAAAAATTCCTTGGTTGCTTTGATGTATCTGAAGTCCTAGAAAGAAGGATAGTTCTCCAAGTAATGACATTTCAAATTCATTATGCATATCCTTTGCAATTTTTTGGCTTAACCTGTCATCATCACTACCAAAAATAATATCATCAACATAAAATTCAATTACTAAAATATTACCTTGACTTACCTTGATGTAGAGGTTGTTGTCTACACTTCCTTTTCTGAACCCTGCCTGTTGTCGATATTTATCCAGTCTAGAGTACCATGCTCTAGGAGCCTATTTTAGACCATATAAGGCATTATTTAATTTGCAAACATAGTCTTCATTCTCTGTGTAAATGTGTTTAACCTGCATAGAATAGATCTAGCTAAACAATAATACACACATTTGCAGAGAGGATTGGAGAAAGAAGAAGAGGGAGAGAAAGAATGAAATAATTCTCATTAACCGTTGTGAAAAATGAATAGTTTACACATGATATACTCCATATATCTCAATGAGTTTGCACTGGAGGTGAAACAATGTGCCATAGTGGTGGTATAGAGTGATCTGGACACACACTAGAAGTTATGGGAGTGAATTGCCACCTAGTCTAGTCTCTCAGGCAATTACGTGAGTGAACTGCTACCTAGTTGAGTTAACTAGTCAACTAATCTTCAGTTAACTGACTGAACAAAGAGTAGTGAGGAGGTAACTCAGGGAATTAAGGCTAATGCGCCAGTTTGGTGATGATTCTAAGGCAATGTTGAATTAGCATGGTGATGATCCCAATACAACATCTAAACTCAACTCAACTAGTCAAACTAAAGTGTTAACTGAAAGAGAATATTCTCCAGGTGGAATATTCTCTCCTAAAATATAGGAGACTAGATAATGACTAATAAACAAGGAAAAACCTTAGGAAAAATAAATCCTAGGTGTGTGAAGTAACTCCAACACTCTGACAAATGAATCCCTTCAGGTTGTTCAATGTAGACTTTTTCTTCAAGTTCCCCATTCAGAAAAGATGATTTTACATCCATCTGATGCACTTTAATATTTTTGGAGAATTCATAAGCTAAAGGCAATTGGATTTCTTCCATTCTAGAAACTGGGGAAAATGTCTCTTCAAAGTTGATTCCTTCAACCTCTGCATATCCTTTACATACCAATATAGCTTTGTTCCTTGTAACCTATCCATCTTCGTTCAATTTATTCCTGTATACCCACTTTGTGCCGATTACATTCTTATCCTTTGGTCTTGGACCCAATTCCCAACTGTCATTTTTCTCTATTTGATCCAATTCTTCATCCATGGCCTTGCTCCAAAATTCATCCTTGCTGGCCTCTTCAAAATAGGTTGGTTCAATCGTAGATGTGAGTGCTAGATGTGTTTGTTTTGGTGAACATATTCTTCTTCTAGTCTCAACTCCTGTGTCTGTGTTTCTGATAATATGATCTAAAGGATGATTCTTCTCTACTTGTATGCTAGGTGTCTTTGGAGGCACTTGTTGAACTTATTCTTCTACTTCTATAGGATTCCCTTCATATTTATCTTCTACTTCCTTTTCATCTTCTTCTTCTTCAAAAAAAATTGTTCCATTGATTCATTTTCTTCTGTAATGTCCCCACTTTGGGACATCATCACAGGGCAGATATTTATGATGACCAGAGTAGCCAGATGGATGCTATAGTGAGTACAGGGGCATTTGAGAGGCATTGTGGGGTCCATCTTGCATTGATGATCATATCCCATCATTATGAGCCATTCTGCACAGGTTGGCTTTGGTTTCATTGCATTCCAACGATTTCCAGGATTTTGACTATTTTGAGCTATAAGTTAATAGAATTCACTGAAGAGGTCATTTTAGGCACATTACTTGGAGGAACCTCTCAGTGTAATAGCTCATTAGAATCCGGAGGAGAAACACTATAGGATGGGATGGCTAGAAGTTACTTTCAGTGGCTAGGGAAGCCACAAGGAGAGATAAGGAGCTTTTCAAAGGTAAAAAGGTTAATTAATTAATTAAAGTGATTTAATTAATTAATTAAATATTAATAAAATGAAAGTCACTTTGGAGGGACAAGGTGAGCCAAAAATTATAAAGGAAAGGCAAGGGCCTCTTCTCATTCATTCATGTATGATCTTATTTTGATTTATGGCTTCTAGCTAGTGAGCCCAATATTGGGGGTTTGAGGGTTTTGACATAACAAACCCTAGAGGACGATTCGGTGGTGAAAGATTCCACCTATCTTGTCCCAAGATTGGTCTCGGAGATGCAATACTCTCCCACACCATTCTAGTTCTAGATCTACTCAGTTGCATGAGGATTCTACATCAGTTTCATGTGCAGATAGAGAGAGGGCGCACCAGTTGAGGGATTCCAGCAAGAGGGGTGCACCATATTTGGAGAGAGATTCGTTGTAGGAGATTGGCAGGGCTATTGAGGATTCTATCACTTGGGTTTTCATTGCAGGGCCTTGGACATCAGATCTAGTGCTTTCTGAGACAGTTTTATGGCTCAAATTATTTCTTGAGCAGTGGGGCGAATTGAAGAGAAGGGGGGTGTTTTTGAGATCCAGATCTAGTCCATTTGGAGGGGTTACACTACAGATCTGACCCTGAGACTTTACCTAGTGACTTGCAGTGTCTCGATCTATATTTTTGGAGAGTTTCAGATCATTTGGAGGCCTCCTTAGTAGGGCCAAATTATCTAGGGTTTCAATCATCCAGTGGAGCACACCCTTCAGTGGGGGATTTCAGATCTACAGAGATTGAGAGGGATCTTGGAGATTCGGTCACCTGGGTTGTTCTTACCATCACCCAATCTATCAGTTGGCATATTTATTAGGGTGATTGGACACTTTTGGTAGCAGGGCCGAGTTATTGAGGGTTTCAACCTTTTATTGGAGCGTGGAATTCTTCAGCTGGAGAGTTTGGCATTCAAATCTGCTTGTATTGATCTTCATTTCTTATTCAGCCTTTGGAGGCATATTTTGTATTGGCGAAAGCATTTTGTAGAAGCTCTTATCTATTGTCTATCTTCTTGGCCATCTGTTGAGCATTCCAGATCAACATCTTCATTGTAGCAGGTTTCTCTATTTTAGGAATAAAGAAGAATTGAGATGTTTTGGCTTGTCTATCTTATTGCATATGGTTGAGGTATGTTACATGGTTATCTCTTTTTGTTATTTGCTGCATACACACATATAAACACATCTAAAAGGTAGATCAACAAAGTGTTTGAAGAAATACCTCACTCAGAAAAAGTTTTAAAAATACACCAAAACAGTGATGATCCTTGCATAATGGCTTGGGATCATTACAGTGGTATCAGAGCTTAGACTCCTGCCAGCCTGAGGGATCTTCTATAAGGAAATATGGGGTCTATAGATTTTGTTGTAATAGTTGTGAGTTGTGAAATAGAATATCATGCACTTTGTGAGAGACTTGGGCCTCTAATAACGCTCCAAAAGTTTATATCCATGAAAAACCCCAGTTGGAGCGAAGATGAGGTGACATATTGGCTAGCATAGCAGAGGGAGGTAGAGTCAGAGAAACTAGATGGAAGGAAGCACAGAGAAACCCCACACCCATTAGGAGCACACAACTTTTCTACAGTTGCAAGGTGCCTTGGGAACCAGATCATAGGTGTAGGGGTAAGGGTAAGAACCATATCATTGAGGTACACTATGATATTGATGATGAGGATTCAGAGCAGTCCGATGATGATAGTGACTCTTGCATAGAGGCTAGTGATAGTGACTCTACCTCAGAGGATAGTGATGATGACTCTTACACAGAGGCTAGTGATGCTTGCACACTTGAAGAGGAGGATGACCCTTGTGTAGTGGATAGGCAGCTGGATGGATAGGACGATGGCACTAGTATCTCAGTAGACATGTCACATACCATTGATGACCTTACGCCTCAACAGAGTGATGACACTAGTGAGGAGTCACACGTGTTAGCACCTAGAGATGATGAGCTTCCTATGGGGGTTGTGACACATTTGTCGCCTGTTCAGACACCCATGATAGCCATGTCACATGAGGAGATCAGTGGCATGTCAGGTATGATGGATGAGCCTAGTGTGAGCGATGCACACCATGGAAAGATAGACCCATAGATCCAGGAGGAGGTACAGGATGTACCGATAGTTGACCTCACACATACAGGTCAACCAGAGGAGATAGAGTCACAACTATTAGAGACTCCATTAGTTGAGCAGATTGCAGAGGCTGACAGGTTGATGGAGAACTTACTCCTAGGATTGGTCTGCATTGATGAGGATGCACTTTTTAGCAGTCAGGATGACCATAGCACATGTATGGATACATCTCTATGGGATCCAGGTGCAGATGATAGTAGCAGGATGAGTGCACAGGAGGATACAGCTGCTCATACAAGATACAGTGGGAGTCAGGGGGAGATGGAATCTAGTGATGGGATGCAGTGGCATACAAGAGTACCCAATAGCACGGTAGACAGTGGACAGTTCAGCATGTCATCTTATGCAGAGGGTGTTTTTGGGGATTCTAGAGTTGGCACTAGCAGGACTGACACTAGCAATGAGGGGTCTGATATGGCACCTCAGTATGACCATGATCAGGAGCTACACCACTTAGCAGCACAGTTGGGAGTTAATGAGGCTATGATCAGGGCAGTCACTAGATGTATTGATGACATGCATGCAGTGATGGCAGATTATGATTGGAGAGCATCAATGGCATAGGGTAGCTTAGATGGAGGATATTCCATGGATGATGTTCACACTCTCCAGGAGAGAGTATCTGTGATGAGGAATGATTACCAACAGTTTTTGACAGACATGGATTATCTACTGAGGGTTAGTGAGATGTATCATGAGGCTCTAAGGGAGCAGGAGTTGGACATGGATCGACTCACTCAGGAGTTGGAGAGCACTCGAGGATTCTTGAGAGGCACACAGATTTCCCTTCTAGAATCAGAGTCTAGATCAGATGAGTCTCTTGAGGAGATCCATCAGAGATCCACTTCATCTATCTTAGTGGACACTCAGATGTATCAGCCTGTCACGTTGACAGAGGATGTTGATGATCTAGAAGAGGAGCACCAATTGTTGGGAGACAATTCCATTTGTGTCTTGGGAATGGTTGATCTCCATATAGAGATTGATCCAGCAACACGCCCAAGATCGATGATACAGCATGAGTCTGCAGGAGACGACATGAGTATGCCGGAGCATACAATGATGAGGGATAGTTCACAGAGTCATGCCGAGATGTATGGTGGCATTCAGAGGGGTATCGTGCCTTGCAGAGAGGAGACACACCTAGGGGAGCATGAAGATGTCAATCCTTTCCAGCAACACCTAGTTATGAGAGATCACCTTCACCATTTCAGCAGTTGCAGGGGAGATGAGAGATGGAGGTTGGTTTACCAGTAGTTGGAGGAGTTGCTTCCGATTATACTTGATGATTCAGGGTTAGTGATGACTACGGGCGAGCAGTTATCATGGATACCGATGGACGAGCTTCTGGTCAAATCCTTGGGATTGACTAAAGCATGTGACGCCTTCCAGTCCTACAGTCAGCTGCTGATGTTTCTATTAGCCTGTCCTAACACTTTTATCATAGACATCAGCATGAGGAGGGCTAGGCTATGATTGAGGGCATGGAGAGTGAGTAGGCCGAGACTACATGACAGGGGTACTTTTACGGCATACAACAGGTCAGAGGTGGACTGTGTTAGGCAGATAGTTGAGACTTGGTATGTGACAGTGATCCTCATAGACCAGGTGATGACAGATGAACGCAAAGGGCTTCAGATAGTGATCAGTCCAGCACAGGAGCAGCCAGCGGAGACTGGAAGTGATAAACTTTCAACTTTACCATGGGATCCGGGTGTTCATTTGGCTAGCAGGATGTCTGACTACATGGTGACCCAGGGTGCACCACAGAGTCACACACTCCACCTTGGTTTGGTTTGGAGTGGGTTTGCAGGTACTTGTCCTATGGGGTGAGACCTTTTCTTCCGCTTGGCCATCATGATAGGGCATGGAGAGGTTTGGATAGGTACTTATTCTACAAAGATTCCTATATAGATACAATTTTTGGACAGCAGGTCCAATGGTCACAGGTGTTTTAGCTGGAGGACCCAGGAGAGGAGGGTTCGGGATGTATGCAGGGGGCAGACAGTCATGGTCAGAGTAGTGCAGTGTCAACATGAGGATATTTGACAGAGGTTAGCATGGGACCTAGGGATTGCAGGATTGAGCAGTTCATTGACCGACAGGGGAGAGTGGACCATGGCAAAGGAAAGTTACTCTAACTTTCCATTGATCTTCAGTGTTGAGAGGAGTGCATCGGTTGCGGGTGCCTCACAGAGGTCTTGCATCACCTCAGTCGGGAATCAATAAATGCAGTTGATGGAGGCCATGTGGATCTTGGTAGATATTTGGAGGATGGACTCATTCCAAGATGAGGCCATGGGTCAGGTGCAGGAGGTTCACAAGGTTGATATTTTCCAGGATTGTTCTTCACAGAGTATTGTAGTTCACTTCCTGATATGGGATCCAGGGGGTGGAGTGTGCTATTGTTCATCGTTGGATGGATTCTACTATGTATCCCATAGGTGGACATGGGATCCTGGTATTTTACTTGGAGGGATTTGGGTATAGCTTGAGGACAAGCAATTTTCTAGCAGGGAGGATTGTAATGTCCCCACTTTGGGACATCATCACAGGGCAGATATTTATGATGACCAGAGTAGACAGATGGATGCTATAGCGAGTAAATGGGTATTTGAGAGGCATTGTGGGGTCCAACTTGCATTGATGATCATATCCCATCATTATGAGCCATTCCGCATAGGTTGGCTTTGGTTTCATTGCATTCCGACGATTTCCAGGATTTTGACTATTTTGAGCTATAAGTTAATGGAATTCACTGAAGAGGTCATTTTGGGCACATTAATTGGAGGAACCTCTCAGTGTAATAGCTCATTGGAATCGAGAGGAGAAACACTACAGGATGGGATGGATAGAAGTGACTTTCAGTGGCCAGGGAAGCCACAAGGAGAGATAAGGATCTTTTCAAAGGTAAAAAGGTTAATTAATTAATTAAAGTGATTTAATTAATTAATTAATTATTAATAAAATGAAAGCCACTTTTGAGGAACAAGGTGAGCCAAAAAGTATAAAGGAAAGGCAAGGGCCTCTTCTCATTCATTCATGTATGATCTTATTTTGATTTCTGGCTTCTAGCTAATGAGCCCAATATTGGGGGTTTGAGGGTTTTGACATAACAAACCCTAGAGGACGATTCAGTGGTGAAAGATTCCACCTATCTTGTCCCAAGATTGGTCTCGGAGATGCAATACTCTCCCACACCATTCTAGTTCTAGATCTACTCAGTTGCAGGAGGATTCTACATCAGTTTCATGTGCAGATAGAGAAAGGGCGCACCAGTTGAGGGATTCCAGCAAGAGGGGTGCACCATATTTGGAGAGAGATCCGTTATAGGAGATTGGCAGGGCTGTTGAGGATTCTATCACTTGGGTTTTCATTGCAGGGCCTTGGACATCAGATCTAGTGCTTTCTGAGATATTTTTATGGCTCAGATTATTTCTTGAGCAGTGGGCGAATTGAAGAGAAGGGGGGTGTTTTTGAGATCCAGATCTAGTCCGTTTGGAGGGGTTACACTGCAGATCTGACCCTGAGACTTTACCTAGTGACTTGCAGTGTCACGATCTATATTTCTGGAGAGTTTTAGAGCATTTGGAGGCCTCCTTCAGTAGGGCCAAGTTATCTAGGGTTTCAATCATCCAGTGGAGCACACCCTTCAGTGGGGCATTTCAGATCTTGGAGATTCGGTCACCTGGGTTGTTCTTACCATCACCCGATCTATCAATTGGCATATTTATTAGGGTGATTGGACACTTTTGGCAGCAGGGCCAAGTTATTGAGGGTTTCAGCCTTCTATTGGAACGTGGCATTCTTCAGCTGGAGAGTTTGGCATTCAAGTCTGCTTGTATTGATCTTCATTTCTTATTCAGCCTTTGGAGGCATATTTTGTATTGGTGAAAGCATTTTGTAGCAGCTCTTAACTATTTTCTATCTTCTTGGCCATCTGTTGAGCATTCCAGATCGACATCTTCATTGTAGCAGGTTTCTCTATTTTAGGAATAAAGAAGAATTGAGATGTTTTGGCTTGTCTATCTTATTGCATATGGTTGAGGTATGTTCTATGGTTATCTCTTTTTGTTATTTGCTACATACACACATATAAACACATCTAAAAGGTAGATCAACAAAGTGTTTGAAGAAATACCTCACTCAGAAAAAGTTTTAAAAAGACACCAAAACAATGATGATCCTTGCATAATGGCTTGGGATCATTACATCTTCTTCCTTTGATTCTGGTATGTTTGTTTCATCAATTGTTACGTTGATGTTTTCTACAACTTTGTTCAATCTCATATTGTAACACTTATATTCTTTCCTTGTACTTGAGTAACCAACAATTATTTCTTTGTCCACACGAGAGTCAAACATTCCCATTTTTACATATTCTCTTTTGATGTAGCATTTGCTTCCAAAAACTCTGAAGTGATTCACATTTGTTGGTCTTCCTTTCCATAACTCATAGGATTTTTGTCAATGTTATTTCTAAGCATTACCTTGTTTTGAATGTGAACTATAATATGCACTGCCTATGTCCAAAATATATCTGTCAATTTGGAATCCATTAGCATTGTTCGAGCCATTTGTTGTACTATCTTGTTCTTTCTTTCAACAATTCCATTATGTTGAGGTGTCCTAGCAACAAAGAATTTCCTTTTTATTCCATGACTGTTGCAGTAGTCCATAAATTCCTTTGAAGTGAACTCTCTTCCATTATTAGATCTCAAGCATTTGATTTTTGAATCCATTTCATTTTCAATCATTTTCATTTTCTTGAGAAAGCAAACTACAGTCATTCTTGTATAATCATCAAATAATAACATAAAGTATTTCTCACCTTTTAAACCCTTTGTTGTAGTTGGTCCAACTAGATCAGTATGCACAATTTCTAGTGGTCTTGTCGTTGAATAGTCTTTTGATTTGAACCTGGTCTTTGTTTGCTTTCCTTTTTGACAATGCTTGCATAAAGTGTTGATTGGTTTCGTGATCCAGGGAATTTCTCTTACTACTTCTCTTTTGTTGAATTTGACAAGGTTATCAAAATGTATGTGACCCATTCTTCTATGCCATAGCCAACTTTCATTTTCCTTTCCTAGACAACACTTTTCATTTCCAATTTTACTTAATACATATATGTTGCTTGAAGTTCTCACAGTTGTAACAATCAATTTTCCTGAACCTTATTTTCTTATCTCACACTTTTGTGAATCGAAAGTAGTTTTATTACCTTGGTCAAACATTTGACTCACACTTAGAATATTATGTTTCAAATCTTCTACTAGTAGAACATTTTATGCTTTTGTATTCTTGTTTCCAATTCTGAATGTGCCTTTTCCAATGATTTTGACTGAATCATCATTTCTGAAGGAGACAGATCCATCTTTTTTCTTTTGTAATGTAAGAAACCTGTCTCTATCACCTGTCATGTGTTTTGAACACCCACTATCAACATACCAACCATGTTTCTTTTGCTTAGCTTGTAGAGCGAGTGTGCATTATTCATTGCTATATTGATCTTGTTTTCTTATCCGTGTCCTTTTTTTAGGTTCTTGTATGTGATTGTTGTTATTCTGTTGTGGTTCTCTAGGGGGGACTGCCATTCTACAATATTTGGCCATGTGTCCAAAATTGTTACATTTGTAACATTCCACTTCAGTGCTCAAATATTCAAACCTATTGTAACTTATTCTTTGTGTTTCACTAGGCCTTCTTGGATAACCCCTTTGTGTATGAATTTCAAAGTTGTTTATGTTCCTGTTGTTAGCTATGCAATTCACAACTTTATGTCCAAAATTATTACATGCATACCATAAACCAAAAAATGTAGTTTGATACCTGGGAGTTAAAGATCTTCTGAAATGAGGTACTCTTATAAATTCTTCTTCTTTCTGAGGCCTATCTGTCGGTTGTTGATTCTGAAATTTGAATCTTCTCTGTGGAGGAGTGTCCCTATAATATTCCTTGTAGATCTTCCTATCCCCCTTGATTGTTTCTGCATATCTTTTTGGATATGTTTCTTTCTCTGTTGTTTTGGAGATTGATCCTTTTTCTGTCTGATTGTATCCAATTCCGGACTTGTCATGCTTAGATTTTTTACTGCTGATAATGTCATCCAAAACTTTTGAGTTGTTCTACATATTTTTCTTTTGAAGATCCTTCATTAATGTGACAATCTATGCTTCTAAATTTCCAATGATCTTGTATTTTTCTTCTAGATGTTATTTGAGTGCTTCTTCAATTCTTTTATCTTCTTCTATTTGAACCTTCAAATTTGTGATCATTTGTTCTAGTTCTTGAGTGTCTTATTTCTTGTCTATTTCTTCTTGTAGTTTCTTGTTTTTATTCTTTTCTCTTCTGATAAATTCTATGGCACACATTAATTCCTCTCAATAGTCGACTTCTGCCTCTTCAATTTATTCTTCGACTTCTTCATATTCTTCTTTAGCTTCTTCATATTCTTCTTTGGCTTCTTCATGTTCTTGTTCAAAGTATTCTTTATCAAAGTCTTCTACTGCCATGAATAGAACTCTTTCTGTCTCACTGTCACTGACTTCATCTTCATCTGATGATGAGATGTCTTCTTTGGTGCATAAGCTTTTCTTGAAAACTTTCTTTATGGTTCTTTTTCATTTATATGTTTGTTTTCCTTTTGATTAACCTTCATCATTTCTCTTTTTCTTATAAGGACATTGTTTATCAAAATGACCAATACCATCACAATTAAAACAAATTAAAGGAGGCTTAACTCTATACCCACCGTTGGTTCCCTTGTTCAGTATTTTGACAAAGTTGGCCACTTCTTCATCATCTTCCAAGATGTCACTGCTGCTACTATGTTCTTATTTTTTCCTTCCCTTTTTCTTTGACTTTTTGGATACTTTGAAGGTTGCTTCTTTTATATATAGATTTTCCTATTCAGTTCTCATTTCATATGTTGTGAAGTTTCCATGTAATTCGTCCATGCTTATTGAGTTTAGATATGATCTTTCTTCTAGTGTTGATATCTTAGGGTCAAATCTCATAGGAAGATATATTAGTACTTTTTGAACAATTACAGATTCTTTGATTTCTTCTCCCAATCCTATGATTTCATTTACTGTTTCATCAACTCATAAAAAGTAAGTTGCAATATTCTCATCTTCCTTCATATTAAGTTGTTCGAACTAACCTCTATAAGTTTGAAGCTTTGTTGCTTTGACTTTTGAATCTCCTTCATAAATATTTTGAAGTTTGTCCCAAATCTCTTTAGTGGATTTACAATGTGAAACTTTGGTGAATACCATTTCACTAAGACCATTCAGAAGAGCATTTTTGGCTTTGGAATTATTCTGACCGAGTTTCACTTCTTTGTAATTTGTTGGAAGAACTAATGGTGATGTGTATCCATCTGCAATTGATTGCCAAATTTCAAATCCCTGTGCATGTATATATGTTTTCATTCTTATGCTCCAAAATGAATACTTTTGTCCATTGAACTATGGTATTCCATTTTTACACAAGTTGTTTCTCTCCATGATCTAACTTTCAGTGGTTAAACTGACTTCTGAAGGAGCCTGCACCAATACCAATTGTTGGATTACTGAGAGGGGGGGTGAATCAATAATAGAGCAATTTAATCCATTTTAACCATATAATCCAAGTGTTATATCAATGTATCATTATCATCCATTAACTGCAGAGTAAATAAGCAATAAACAAATGAACAATCATACACATACACAGTACACTAGTGTTTTACGTGGAAACCCAAAGTGGGAGAAAACCACATAATTATTTTTCTTATAGGTCTTGAAGAATTACATTCACTGGAAGCACCAACTTTCTTTTTTTTCCATCTGCAACTGGAAGGAGGCTCCAACCCCCTTGTTTCTCAGGCTACAACATGAGGGAAGATCCAACTCCCCTATTCTCTAGATACAACCAGAAGGAAGATACAACCCCCTATGTTCTTCGACTACAATAGGAAGGTGGTTACAACCACACGTACTTTCCCCATCCAACCGTCCCGAAGTAGAAGTAGAATGATGGAACCATTATCACACTATCAATGTGAGATATATCATTGTAAACCTATACCAATAAACCTGAACCATGCATCAACCATGCATCAACCTGTACCTCAACCTGTAATCAACTTGTACCATAAACAAGGGCATCAACCATGCACCAACTTGTACCAAACAAACTGTAATCAACTTATACCATAAACAAGTGCATCCAACCATGTACCAAGTATGTACCAATCATGTGTCAACTACTCATCAATTATGACTCATAAATATGTACCAACATCATCAACTATACACCTCATGTATGTGCCAACTCATCAACTACTTGTCTCAACCATGTACCCAACATGGACCTTAACCAAAATCCCTCATCAATTTCATCATCCAAATATGGTTTGTAACTCTGTAATAGACCTGGTGTATATGATCACATACCTACAAACCGTTACGAGGAAAATATATCTATGGCTAGAGTGAACCACAATAGACGGAAATGATTGCAGAAATAAACTATATCACAAAAACACGCTATATAAACCAATGTGCAAGCAAGATAAGAAAGAATCCTACCTTGTCCAAATGTTCAATGATGTCCACCGTTGAGAAATTTGAACCAAATCTATATACCTACAACAAGTTTTAAACAAACAAGCAAAAACAATCATATGGTGGAAACATAAAAGGTTAGAACATTAGATAGCATAATCCATCAATATACATAACAAATACGCCCATGGATAATAATACATATATTTTCAAGATATCAATTGGATGGGAAATGAGTATTTCTATTAATAAATGATCATCAGAAGTGAAAATATTACAGACTTTCGTGTCGGCACGGTTCAAAACCAAGAAACTGATTTCCTTCCAACTGGGCCTCCACCACTTCATTCCTCCACCAAAGGCAAGCTCATATAAGGGAGACAAAGAGGTTCTCCATCAATAAGGGAATATCTTAGGGGTTGAACACTATGTTCAAACTTAAAATACAAAGGGATGCAAACTCAATATGAAGTAAATAATTTCTCCAGAGTAACTTTTCTCTCAAAGTTGAATTCTTTCTCTCTTTTTCCATAGCTCGGAATTGGCTTCTTTATAGCCTTCAAAATGCAACTGAAGGGTCGAGTCAGAATGTTTACAATATATGGAAGGCCAGGGATTAGAGATATCATGTCGTGACATGGAAACCCGACATTTACTTTTGATTTTTTTGCACAAATCTTGATGTACATGGGCTGTAGTGGAGTAGCCAGCGTATACGCTTGTTGTATAAGGTGCGAGATGCATACAAGTGGAAAATTTTATATTTTTATCTATGGATTTCATCATCAAGGAAAGTAAGTCTACATGGGGGAATGGAATATTTCCATCTCTACAAGATTGCATAGGGTGAGAAAAATATTTCTCTAACAAAACCTTCCTTAACTTTCACAACAAGAGACTAGCATTTTCATCAAACTTTTCTTTAGTCTCACATGACTAGTTTGGGATTAGTCAACAACCCTAACTTGAAATAATCATAACTATGTACCTGTAATGAATAAATATCTGAACATAGTATACAATGTTCTTCATTTTCTTTTATGCAATTCCTCTAGGTGTCACTACTTGGAACCTCTCATAAAATGAGTTATAGAAAAAATGGCATACCTTGTTGAATTCTTGCTTATTCTAGAGAGTGACCTTGTATAGTGTGCCCCACATGGAATATTTGTTGAATGGATTTTAAAATGTTACACAACATACTTCACACTATAATATAACCAACACATTTTTTCTTACTGAATTTGGATCTGTTATGAAGAAGTTATGATGTTTTTATCCGAAACACTTGTTTTAGACTAGTTTCAAGACTAGCCACAAACCTTATTTTACACAGAGTGTAAATCCAAAAATACAACGACCCACAAGATGAATTTTTTACCACAGATACTTGGATATGTTTTGTCAATGGAATATCAATTTCATGATCTGAATCATTCTATAAAAATATTTATTGTGAAAATGGTGAGATGACATGTAAATAACATCCCTTAGAAAGCATCATCAAAATAATTTATCCTCCCTTGAATTCCGGCCTTCTTTTCTTCACCTTCCCTCTGCAATTTGGCTTATATATCCTTTGGTTACCTCATTCACCTATAGATATTCAATATTCTCAAGTGTGATTTCAAATGAGAGAGACTTGCCTCTTATTTATAATCTCCATCTTCTAGGTCACTTAACCCATTTCTAGGTCACTTAACCTATTTATAGTTCACTTAAGCCATTGCTAGGTCACTTAACCTATTTCTAGGTCACTTAACCCATTTATAGGTCACTTAACCTATTTTCCTCATTTTTATGGTTAACCACTTTCCATAATTAGAAAGTTCTCCATTACTTTATCATTTAAATATTCCTCCTTGACTTTTTCACCTCACTTTATCATTTAAATAATCTTCTTTGATTTTGTCACTTCACTTTATTATTTAAATAATTCTTCTTGACTTTTTCACTTTACTTTAACATTTATATAATAATTTCTTCTTTGCAATATCTTTGACTTATTTGACCTTTTGGGGCTTCAAGCCAACATATGATGGTCCTTCAACTTTGTAAGGACATAACTCTCAAACCGTGAGGAGTTATGTGACGTTCCACATACCACCAGAAATGGCATGACATGCAATATCCATATAGAATAGTATTTCCTTTAAATTGCTAAATTTTCTACTATTATTAGGTTACTTTCAATTTACTAGATAACAATAGCAAAGAAAGGATCACTGAGAGAAACACAATCACAAGAATACACAAGAATTTATCCTAGGAAACCCTCAAGGGGAAGAAAACCCATTAAAACTTCCTTAATATAGATAGCAAATAAAATTCCAAGATAATGAACCAGACAACAGAGAATATCCAACACTGAGCAACATGCCTCTCTCTCTTCCTTCTTCTGGCAACCGGAAATTGCAACTTCCTTCAAAACTTGTGCACCAAATGAGTGAGCTGAGTGTGTGTTCAAATGAGGCATTGGCCTCTCTTATTTATACAATTCTGGCACGTGTAGAAGTGTCTCTTCACTGGCAGGGCTGACTTCTTCTTCTGGGTTGTTATAACCACCTTTAATATATTCTGGGGCCAAATTTTTATTTAGCCTATTACAATTAGGTTTTGACCAATCCGCAAAAGGGGATTTGTTCATTTACAATACCCGACATGATCAATCCACAAAAGGGGATTGATCTAATCAATAATAAATATATTTTATCTTTATCCACAAAAGGGGATAAGAATATTCTTTGCATTTACACAATATTTTAACATAAATGTATTAAAACTCATACCATTATACATGAAACAACCTTGGGTCCATTACCCAAACCTTTGTGCTATCAGAATTCGCTATCTTACTTTCTTCAAGGGTTGACATCAATGACAACCAACCTTAATCAACAATCTCCCCCTTTGGCATTGATGGAAACACTCTGATGCAATATTGAAATCATTTCATGCAATACTGGCGTCATATCACTCATGATCCCCCTAGAACCATGCCTATGTCCTCTACATCTTTGTGACCATTGCTCACCCTGGAATCATGCCTCTTTCCTTTTCATATGCTGAATCTCTCCCCCTTTGTCATCAATGGAAAATGTATCTTTCCATCCGGGGTTGCTCCCCTTGACTGAATTTTCCTCTTTATGGTGCTTCCTCATGTACATCTAAGACATATAAGATAAGCATTCAAAATAATTAATTTTGGAGTAGAAATAACTCTAAGTCTCTAGAGAAGATACTCAAAGGATTCTTGTGGAAGTGATTTTGTAAAGATGTTTTCCACTTGTTGTTTTATGCCCACATACTCAAATATGATGTTCTTTTCTGCAACTTGTTCTCATAGAAAGTGATACTTTATTGGAATGTGCTTCGTCTTGTAGTGCATCACTGGGTTCTTTGAGATACTGATGGCGTTGGTATTAGCACAATAGATTGGAATGGGCTTATCATACTCAACCTGTATATCTGTCAAATTTTGTGCCATCCAAAGAACCTGTGTACAACATGTTGCTATTGCAATATACTATGCCTCAGTTGTAGATAGAGATATTGATGATTGTTTCTTGCTTAGCCATGATACTAAACACTCACCCAAGTAGAACACTGCTCCACTGGTGCTTTGTCGGTCATCAATACAACCTTCCCAATCTACATCTATGTAGGTAATAAGAGATAGATCCTTTCCTTTTGGATACCATAATCCAAACTCTTTTGTTCCTTTGAGATATCTAAAAATTCTCTTCGTTTCTAATACATGTGATTCCTTTGGTGTTGCTTGAAGTCATGCCACCTATCTAAATGCATGCATTACATTTGGTCTAGATGTTGTCACATATAGTAGGTTGCCAATCATTGACCTGTATTGCCTCTGATCTGTAGACTTTGAATCATCATGGGAGTGATAACTGGTTTGCAATCTTCCATTCCGAACCTCTTTAGCATTTATCTGATATACTTGGTTTGAGAAATAAAAATTCCTTGGTTGATTTGACGCATCTGAAGTCCCAAAAAGAAGGATAGTTCTCCAAGTAATGACATTTCAAATTCATTATGCATATCCTTTGCAAATTTCTGGCTTAACCTGTCATCATCACTACCAAAAATAATTTCATCAACATAAACTTCAATTAATAAAATATTACCTTGACTTACCTTGATGTATAGGTTGTTGTCTGCACTTCCTTTTCTGAACCCTTCCTAATGTAGATATTTATCCAGTCTAGAGTACCATGCTCTACGAGCTTATTTTAGACCATACAATGCCTTCTTTAATTTGCACATATAGTATGCATTCTCTAACAACTGAAATCCTTCTGGTTGTTCAATGTAGACTTCTTCTTCAAGTTCCCCATTCAAAAAATATGATTTTACGTCCATCTGATACACTTTAATATTTTTGGAGAATGCATAAGCTAAAATCAATCGGATTGCTTCCATTCTGGCAACTAGGGAAAATGTCTCTTCAAAGTTGATTCCTTCAACCTGTGCATATCCTTTACATACCAATCTAGCTTTGTTCCTTGTAACCTGTCCATATTCATTCAATTTGTTCCTGTATACCCACTTTGTGCCGATCACATTCTTATCCTTTGGTCTTGGAACCAATTCGCGAGTGTCATTTTTCTCTATTTGATCCAATTCTTCATCCATGGCCTTGATCCAAAATTCATCCTTGCTGGCCTCTTCAAAATAGGTTGGTTCAATCGTAGATGTGAGTGCTAGGTGTGTTTGTTCTGGTGAACAGATCCTTCTTCTAGTCTCAAATCCTGCGTCTTTGTTTCTGATAATCTGATCTGAAGGATGATTCTTCTGTACTCCTTTTCTAGGTGTCTTTGGAAGCACTTGATGAACTTGTTCTTCTTATTCTATAGGATTCTCTTCATCTTCCTCTTCTACTTCCTTTTCATCTTTTTCTTCTTCTTCGAAAAGATGTTCCATTGATTCATTTTCTTCTTCCTTTGATTCTGCTCTACCTGTTTCATTAATTGTTACATTGATGCTTTCTACAACTTTTTTCAATCTCAGATTGTAACACTTGTATGCTTTCCTTGTACTTGAGTAACCAACAAGTACTCCTTTGTCCACACGAGAGTCAAACTTTCCCATTTTTCCATCTTCTCTTTTGATGTAGAATTTGCTTCCAAAAACTCTGAAGTGCTTCACATTTGTTGGTCTTCCTTTCCATAGCTCGTAGGGAGTTTTGTCAGTGTTGTTTCTGAGCATTACTATGTTTTGAATGTGAACTGTTGTATGCACTGCTTGTGTCCAATATATATATATATATATATATATATATATTGTTAGGACCACGCAATGTACCCTTTTTGCCCATACTTTTTGCCATTATTATACCCTTGATCACCTGTATTTAGACTTATATTATCATTTCATCTGATCATTCCAAGGTATACAACATCCTTTCTCATTACTATACGTTTAATCTGTTTTGC
>ML785845.1:292853-328442 GCA_009831015.1 Picea engelmannii | reverse complement strand
ATTTCCTTTTCCTTTGCAAGTGTGCTAGCCAGAGATTTGGTTAAAGTGTTCCTGCTCAGACAGAAAGGGACTACAACACCTTGTCTTCTGTAGATTTCCTTACCCCTGCAAATGTGCTAGCCAGAGATTTGGTTAAAGTTTTCATGCTCAGACAGAAAGGGACTATAACACCTTGTTTTCTGTAGGTTTCATTTACCTCTGCAAGTGTGTTAGCCAGGGATTGGATTAAGGGTTCCTACTCAGAAAGGAAAGAACCAAAACATCTTGTTCTCTGTAGACTTTCCTTGGTGTTAGCCAGAAACTGGGTTAGATATCCCTGCTCAGAAAGAAAGGAATCAGAATGCCCTGTTCTCTGTAGACCTCAACCTCACAAGTGTGCTAAAACAAAAGTAAGGTTCAAGGCTCCTGCTTAGACAGAAAGGAACTAAGTGCTTTGTTTTCTGTTAGATAGAGTTAATTGTTTTCTGCATTATTGTTTTCATGAAAAGAGTGTTAATGTTGAAGTCTCTGTTTGAGAGTAAGGGTCCTGTTCTCTGATTGCAGAATAGTTGTTCTTTCCCATTGCAAGTATTATTTTAATGTAATCCAGGATTCTTAGATTGATCTTTAAGGAACTACAATAGGGAGGTTACTTTCCTGTGATTTAATTCAGAGCTTCAGTTCATTCAAGCAAGTATAATTAGTATAGATTTGTTTACTACAACACTAAGTTGCTTTTGGAATTGAGCATATACTGTGCGTGGCTATCTTTGAAACAAAAGACTTCCCTGGGTTGATAATTTATGTTTCACTTGGTTGTTTAAAATTAATTAAGCAATTATAGTGACCAACATATATCAATTTGGAATCCATTAGAATTGTTTGAGCCATTTCTTGTACTATCTTGTTCTTTCTTTCAAAAACTCCATTTTTTTGAGGTGTCCTAGCAACGAAGAATTGCCTTTTTATTCCATGATTGTTGCAGTATTCCATAAATTTCGTTTGAAGTGAACTCTCCTCCATTATCAGATCTCAAGCATTTGATTTTTGAATCCATTTCATTTTCAACCATTTCCTTATAGATTTGAAGTTTTCAAAAGCTTATGACTTATTCTTGAGAAAGCAAACTACAGTCATTCTTGTATAATCATCAACTAATGACATAAATTATTTCTGACCTTTTAAACCATTTGTTTTATTTGGTCCAACTAGATCAGTATGCACAATTTCTAGTGGTATTGTCGTTGAATATTCCTTTGATTTGAACTTGGTCTTTGTTTTCTTTCCTTGGTTACAATGCTTGCATAAATTGTTGGTTGGTTTCGTGATCCAAGGCATTTCTCTGACTGATTCTCTTCTGCTGACTTTGAAAAGGTTATCAAAATGTATGTGACCCATTCTTTTGTTCCATAGCCAACTTTCATCTTCCTTTCCTAGACAACACTTTTCATTTCCAATTGCACTTAATACATATATGTTTCTTGAAGTTCTCGCAGCCATAGCAATCAATTTTCCTGAACCTTCTTTTCTTATCTCACACTTTTGTGAATCGAAAGTAACTTTATAACCTTGGTCACACATTTGAATCACACTTAGAATATTATGTTTCATATCTTCTACTAGTAGAACATTTTCTGCCTTTGTATACTTGTTCCCAATTCTGACTGTGCCTTTTCCAATAAATTTGGTTGAATCATCATTTCCGAAGGAGACTGATCCATCTCTTTCATTTTGTAATGTAAGAAACCTGTCTCTATCACCTATCATGTGTTTTGAACACCCACTGTCAACATACCAACCACGTTTATTCGGCTTATCTTGTAGAGAAAGTGTGCATTCTTCATTGCTATATTGATCCTGCTTTCTTATCCATGTCCTTTTCTGAGGTTCCTTTCTGTGACTGTTGTTATTCTGTTGTAGTTCTCTAGGGGGGACTGTCATTCTACAATCTTTGGCCATGTGTCCAAAATTGTTACATTTGTAACATTGCACTCCAGTGCTCAAAGATTCAAACCCATTGTAACTTCTTCTTTGTATTTCACTGGGCCTTCTTGGATAACCCCTTTGTGTATGAATTTCAAAGTTGTTTTTTTTCCTGTTGTTAGCTATGAAATTCACACCTTTATGTCCAAAATTATTACATGCATAACATAAACCAAAAAATATAGTTTGATACCTGGGAGTTGAAGATCTTTTGAAAGGAGGTACTCTTATAAATTCGTGTTCTTCCTGAGGCTTATCTGTCGCTTGTTGATTTTGAAATCTGAATCTTCTTGGTGGAGGAGTGTCCCTGTAATATTCCTTGTCGATCTTCCTATGCCCCTTGATTGTTTCTACATAGCTTTTCGGATATGTTTCTTTCTTTTTTGTTTTGGATCTTGATCATTTTTTTGTCTGATTGTATCCAAGTCTGGACTTGTCATGATGAGATTTTTGACTGCTGATAATGTCATCCAAAACTTTTGAGATGTTCTACATATTTTTATTTCGAATATCCTTTCTTAATGTGACAATCTCTCCTTCCAAATTTCCAATGATATTGTCTTTTTCTTCTAGCGTTCTTTGAGTACTTTTTCAATTCTTTTATCTTTTTCTATTTGAACCTTCAAATTTGTGATCATTTGTTCTAGTTCTTGAGTGTCTTATTTCTTGTCTAGTTCTGTGTGTAGTTTATTGTTTGTCTTCTTTTCTCTTCTGATAACTTCTATGGCACACATTAATTCCTCTCGGTAGTCAACTTCTGCCTCTTCAATTTCTTCTTCGAATTATTCATATTATTCTTTGTCTTCTTCATATTCTTCTTCAGAGTCTTCTTTATCAGAGTCTTCTACTGCCATGAATAGAACTCTTTATATCTCATTATCAATGACTTCATCTTCATCTGATGATGAGATGTCTTCTTTAGTGCATAAGATTTTCTTGAAAACTTTCTTTGTGGTTCTTTTTCCTTTATATGTTTGTTTTCCTTTTGAGTAACCTTCATCATTTCCCTTTTTCTTATAAGTACATTTGTTAGCAAAATGACCAATACCATCACAATTAAAATAAATTAAAGGAAGCTTACCTCTATACCTACCTTCATTTCCCTTGTTCAGTCTTTTGACAAAGTTGGCCACTTCTTCATCATCTTTCGAGAAGTCACTATTGTTGCTATGCTCTTCTTTTTCCTTCCCTTTTTCTTTGAATTTTTGGATGCTTTGAAGGTTGCTTCTTTTATATCTGGATTTTCCTGTTCAGTTCACATTTCATATGCTGTGAAGATTCCATGTAATTCGTCCATTCTTATTGAGTTTAGATATAATATTTCTTCTAGTGTTGATATTTTAGGGTCAAATCTCATAGGAAGAGATATTATTACTTTTTGAACAATTACAGATTCTTTGATTTCTTCTCCCAATCCTATGATTTCATTTATTGTTTCATCAACTTGTAAAAAGTAATCTGCAATATTCTCATCTTCCTTCATATTAAGTTGTTCGAACTGACCTCTATAAGTTTGAAGCTTTGTTTCTTTGAATTTTGAATCTCCTTCATAAATATTTTGAAGTTTGTCCCAAAGCTCTTTAGCGGATTTACAATGTGCAATTTTGGTGAATATCATTTCACTAAGACCATTCAGAAGTGCATTTTTGGCTTTGGAATTATTCTGACCGAGTTTCACTGCTTTGTCATTTGTTGACAGAACTACTCGTGTTGTGTATCCATCTACAATTGATTACCAAATTTCAAATCCTTGTGCTTTTATATATGTTTTCATCCTTATGATCCAAAATGCATACTTATGTCCATTGAACTGTGGTATTCCATTTTTATACAAGTTTTTTCTCTCCATGATCTACCTTTCATTGGTTAAACTGATTTTTGAAGGAACCTACTCTAATACCAATTGTTGGATTACTGAGAGGGAGGGTGAATCAATAATAGAGCAATTTAATCCTTTTTAACCATTTAATCCAAGTGTTATATCAATGTAGCATTATCATCCAATAACTGCATAGTAAATAAGAAATGAAAAAATGAACAATCATACACATACACAGTACACCAGTGTTTTACACAGAAACCCAAAGAGAGAGAAAACCACATAATGATTTTTCTTATATGTCTTAAAGAATTAAATTCATTGGAAGCACCAACTCCCTTTGTTTTCCAGCTGCAACTGGAAGGAGGCTCCAAACCCCTTGTTTCTCAGGCTACAACCTGAGGGAAGCTCAAACTCCCCTATTCTCTAGCTACAACCAGAAGGAGGCTACAACCCCCTATGTTCTCCAGCTACAAGAGGAAGGTAGCCAAATCCACCTGTCCTTGCCCCATCGAACCGCCCTAAAGTAGAAGTAGAATGATGGAATCACTGTCACACTATAACTGTGAGATATACCTCTATAAACCTGTACCATTAAACTTGAACCATGCATCAACCATGTATCAACCTGTACCTCAACCTGTAATCAACCTGTACCATAAACAAGTGCATCAACCATGTATCAACTTGTACCAAACAACCTGTAATCAACCTGTACCATAAACAAGTGCATCCAACCATGTACTAAGTATGTACCAATCTTGTGTCAACTACTCATCAACTATGACTCATCAATATGTACCAACATCAACAACTATACATCTCATTTATGTGCCAACTCATCAACTACTTGTCTCAACCATGTACCCAACATGTACCTTAACCAAAATCCCTCATCAATTTCATCATCCAAATATGATTTGTAAATTTGTAATAGACTTGGTGTATATGATCACATACCTGCAAACCTTCCTTAACTTTCACAACAAGGGACTAGCATTTTCATCAAACTTTTCTTTAGTCTCACATGACTAGTTTGGGATTAGTCAACAACCCTAACTTGAAATAATCATAACTATGTATCTGTAATGAATAAAGATCTGAAAGTAGTACACAATGTTCTTTAGTTTTTTTTATGCAATTCCTCCAGGTGTCACTACTTGGAACCTCTCATAAAAGATGTTATAGCAAAAATGGTATACCTTGTTGAATTTTGGCTTATTCTAGAGAGAGATATTGTAGAGAGTGAACCGCATAGAATATTTTTTGAATGGATCTAAAAATGTTACACAACATACTACAGACTTTAATCTAACCAACACATTTGGGCTTACTAAATTTGGATATGTTATGAAGAAGTTACGACGTTTTTACTTGAAACACCTTTTTTAGACTAGTTTCGGGACTAGCCACAAACTCTACTTTCCACGGAGTGTAACTCCAAAAATAAAATGACCCACAAGATGAATTTTTTTACCACGGATACTTGGATATGTTTCCTCTATGGAATATCAATTTCACAGTCTGAATCATTCTAGAAAAAAATTATTGCAAAAATGGTGAGATGACCTGTAAATAACATACCTTAGAAAGCATCATCAAAAGAATTTATCCTCCCTTGAATTTCGGCCTTCTTTTCTTCACCTTCCCTCTGAAATTTGACTTAGATATCCTTTGGTTATCTCGGTCACCTATATATATTCAATATTCTCAAGTTTTATTTCAAATGAGAGAGCCTTGCCTCTTATTTATACTCTCCATCTTCTAGGTCACTTAACCCATTTATAGGTCACTTAACCTATTTCTAGGTCACTTAACCCATTTATAGGTCACTTAACCCATTTCTAGGTCACTTAACCTATTTTTCTCATTTTTAGGGTTAACCACTTTCCATAATTAGAAAGTTCTCCATTACTTTATTATTTAAATATTCCTCCTTGACTTTTTCACCTCACTTTATCATTTAAATAATCTTCTTTGATTTTGTCACTTCACTTTATTATTTAAATAATCCTTCTTGACTTTGTCACTTTACTTTAACATTTAAATAATAATTTATTCTTTGGAAGCTCTTTGACTTCTTTGACCTTTTGGGGCTTCAACCTAACATATTAGGGTCCTCCAACTTCGTAAGGCCATAACTCTGAAACCGTGAGGAGTTATGTGACATTCCACATACCGCCAGAAATGGCATGACATGTGCTATCCATATATAATAGTATTACCTTTAAATATATTAAAACTCATACCATTATACATGAAACAATCTTGGGTCCATTACGCAAACCTTTGGGCTACCAGAATTCGCTACCGGACTTTCTTCAAGGGTTGACATCAATGACAACCAACCTTAATCAACAAGGTTGGTGTGATCCATAATTTTAAATTTTGGATCTCAATGCAAAAAGTTCATGTTGGGAAGGAAGGCATGATGATCTTCTTCATATTGATAAAAATGGAATGCTTAAGGAGGTTGAGATTCTTGTTGAAGTAGCTCCTTCCTAAATGCATTAACATGATGGAAGAATTCTCACTATTCCTGGCCATTATGCATGCTAACTACCACCCTCCAAAACACAAGTGAGAAAACATAATCAACTCGATTCATTGGATTTATTTACAATGTGAAGGTTTTCCAAATCAATTTGGACAATTATGAAAAGTGAATAGTGGTAACCACCACTCACCATTCTCAAGTGTGCCGACATTGTTACCTCTAGCTCGGTCTCCTCTTCCCTCTATACTTATGTCTCCTTCGGCGACGTTCCCTATATCTCCCTCTCTGGCATTCCCTCGTGCAGATCTCAGGGTTTGGGAAGCTACTCGCAGTGCACTCTCCTCATCTCTCCTTGTCTCTCCTCTTCCTCTCTCATTGACTCTCCTCATATGATCTCCTTGTGTGGTATCCTCGTGGGTTTCTCTCCTCACCCATGTGCAAGTTTGAAATGTAATAGGTTTTAAATGTAATTTTTTTTTTTTAGTTAGGATTATTATACATAATTAATATATATTATAATTATATATAATTTCTATATTATATAATTGATGTATATTATAATAATTAATATATTATATATTTAATAATTAATATGTTATATATTATATGATAGGGGTTAATGTGTTAATAATCACCTAACCTCGGCCTTGAATCTACACCCCCTAACCTTCTAAATCATCAACCCATAACCCATAACCCTTCTAAAGATGCAATGTGATTTATTCTCATTACTCTGCATGTCAAAGTGAAGAAATTCAACCAAGCACGGGTAAACGACAGGAGTAAATATGACTCTCTTAAGGTAGCCATATGCCTCGTCATCTAATTATTGACGCTCATGAATGGATCATTAATGAGATTCCCCATTGTCCCTAGCTACTATATTCTATAGAAACTACATCAAAGGTAATGGGATTGGCAAAATTAGTGGGAAAAGAAGACCATGTTGAGCTTGACTCTAGTCCTAACCCATTCATAGTTTGGGAAAATTAGGGCATAGTTTGGGAAAATTAGACCATAACATTTGTCTTTGGGATTCAAATTGATGATGGAAACAATTGGGTGTGTCAGTCAAATTTTAGTCTAGAAACCCTCCCATATCATTAATGCATGCAAATAGTCTATCTATGATCACAATGGTATAAAATGAATGAGCTTCTTTTGGTTTCAAGAATAATTTATCCTCTATTGAACAAGGTCAACCACGTGAAGGTGGAAGCTCATATGGTCCCTCCCCTCCCCCTCACATCACTCTCAATTCCCCAATACCCAATCTATAAAATAGAAAATAATTGAAAGCAACCTAATAAGATTCATGCATAGAAACTACAAAAACAAAAATTACTGAAGGTAAATAAAATTATGTGTTTGTAAATGATAATTTTAGTTTACCACGTACTTTAGTATATTGGTGACTATTTTTAGGTTTCACATAATAATTAAACAACATCTAACATAGGATATAAAAGCACCGCATAAAACTTAAAAACATGTAATTAACCCATGACATAAGTAAATTATTTTAAGAGAATAATTTATACAAATTAAAATATATAGTCACGTACATGATCCAACTCAACATATGTATAATCATCCTTATTTTGTATCTTGTGCTTCATCGAAATCGACATATGTATCATCATATGGTTCAGAAACGATGTTGAAAGGATTGACAATATCATCATCATCATCATCATCAATGCCATTTTTTAGCACATTTTCATCTACATCATCATCAAGAACTACATTGTCTCCTATGTCTGGATGATGATTATCTTCTTCATCTTCTTCGTTTGTCAACCCTATATGATCTTCCGGATCTGACTGATCTAATGAATCATCTTCTTCTTCAATATCATCTTCTTCCTATACATGAGTATACTTAATTGGCCTTCCTCTTGGATCATATCTAACAACAAATGACCAATCCCTCTCACCTGAAACATTTGAGTAAAAGACTTGTTCACATTGGCTTGGAAAAACATAGAGATCATGTCCTCTTTCAAACATCATTGTTTTAATCATTGGAAATCCTTTGGCATGTTGAATAACAGTTCTTTCCTCATCACGTTCATGCACTCGTAACCTATACCATTTGACGTCGAATAGAACTAATTCGAAGGAATTAAAGTCACACTCAAGTATATCATTCAAATACCCATAATATCTATTTTCAGATTCTTGGGGATGTCTGTCACTCCTAGAGGAAACATTAGTGACATGGAATTATGTAGTTATCCCACTATCAGATTTTTTCCTGGTTTCATCCAATTGTTTGATGTGAAATTTACGACCATTTCACCAGATAACCTTGTGGTGTTTCAACTACAATATGCCATATATGTAAAATATGCATTGCCAATTAATAAATTAACATATTTATATAACTTGGAAAGTATCTGAAAAAGACAGTACCCATGTAGTCACATTAATATAATATAAAATAACTGAATAAAATGGGTGAATTTGCTTGCATGTCCATCTTTCAAACCATATGCTAAATAAATTTCCCTTTGCATAACATTGGAATCCGTTACGATGAGCTTCTCTAACCAATTCAAATAGTCGTTGACATGATAACCTACCGCCATGATTTGTTTACATATTTCAATCCATACATTCATCCAGTCAAGATTGTTTGCAATGTATAAATGCAATGCATCCCAATATTTAGCAACTGAATCAAAAAATCATAATTCACCAATATTAAATATTAGTTATAATGTCCATGGTAAATATTAATAATTTATGAAATAACATATATTAATATATTAATGAGTATGATCATATACACAAAAAACAAAAAAATTATATGTATTAATAGAAATCTCCACAATTATTAATATATTACCTCTCATTTTTTTCATTCTACCTTTCCCCAATAGGTGTTCTTGATCTTCAAATTTTTTGATGGAGTTCACATCCCAAATGCGATCCACTGCATGCATAGTTGGTGTTGCTAATTTAGGAAGATATTGACTAATATACACCATGGATTGATATACCATATATCCCTCCACCATAGAACCCTCAGGACGTGCTCTTTGTCTAACCAAAGCATTCAATGATTTCAAGTGGCTCTCCACCATCCACATTGATCGTGTGTGTACAGGTCCACAAATTTCAATCTCCTCAGCTTGGTGTATGAGGTAGTGTTCCTGTGCATTGAAAAATGTTAGAGGTATATACTTTTTCATTTCACACATTAGTCGAGGAATTTCTCTCTTCCAATACTTTATATCATCTTCATGAATTTCTTTCAATGACAACCATCTACATGAGATCGCGAGACAAGAAAATAACATGTTTCAACATAACATAATATAATATATTACATTACAAGTAAAACACATGTCATTAATTACAACAATAAATTGAAAGAACATTTTGCATATAAATCACAACTACTTACCTTATGTATTTTCCAAGATCATATATAACTTGTTTGATGTTGTTGTCAAAGTCGTTTGGGAGAGATAGCGGTAGAACATACTGTAAAAAAAAATGAATCGTTATTTGTTTCGACCAAAGTAGAAAAAAAAACACTTAAAAGATGTATAAGGCCAATATATAAATATGTATACCAAAATTATTAC
Organism: Picea engelmannii; assembly: GCA_009831015.1. Lineage (NCBI taxonomy): Eukaryota > Viridiplantae > Streptophyta > Pinopsida > Pinales > Pinaceae > Picea > Picea engelmannii. The sequence goes on along the minus strand of ML785845.1, from coordinate 318,568 downwards.
CTTAATGAAGGTATGCCAATCATGTGTTTTAACCCCACCAAATTCACCTTTCTTCGTTAATATATTATTTATGTTTGAAGAAAAACCCGTGGGGAATTTAATTCTTCGAATGACCTCTTTTACATCATTGCTTTGTTGCTCTGTTAATAACCATGGAAGGTTATTTCAGTCTCCATCTCTATTTGATCGGATCACACTTCGCATTGCATGATTGGCTTCCTGAATGTCAATTCAAATTTTTACAATTTTGTCTTTATCCCTCCTACCACATCTATGATTCACCATAACGTTGCTGTCACATTCTTCCTGATATGCATTATATCAAAAAAATGAGTTATTTTTAGCTCCTCATAGTAGGGAAACCTCATGAATTGAGTGGGATAACATTTCATTCCTCATGGAAGCCCATTATTAATACCTTCATGATGGAAGCCTTCATGAAGCATAAAAGAAATCACAAAAATAATTATCAAATACGATAAAATAAATTCAATGATTAAAACAAACATTCAAAAAATTGCATATATGATACATAAATAAATTGTGTACCTTGACGATTTCTATTATATTCCAACCTCCATAGGTGAGTTGCCATTCTTCATGGTTTTAAACTAGACTCTTCTTTCCCATTGAAAAGATGTTTTTCAGTAGTATGATACCTATGGTTCTTAGGGAGGAGGCACCTATACTCATCAAACACCACCTTTCCTAAAAACATTGAATGATGATACTTCATATTAGGACCACAAACCGAACATGCATATTTACCCTTTGTTTGAAGACCTGCAACAGATGGATTAATGTCAATTATACGATGAGATTATTTAAAAATTAAACATGCATCATGATATCTTTAAAAAATTATATAGTATTAAAGAGCAATAGAATGCTACATACCACAAAAATGTGTTAGTCCTGGGGCATCATGAATTGTCCATAAAAGTATTCCATGGAATTTGAATTTCTTCTCCCCGATTGGTTTACAAATGTCATACATAATGATGCTAGCCCGTAACTTTAGTAGCTCGTCGATAAGAGGATCGATATATACATTCATATCTTTAACTTGGTACTTACCTAATTGTTTGAAATTACACATAATTACTATAACCATGATATGTATATATAAGTAAATAAATAAACAAAATATATGATGCAAAAAATGAAACAAATTAAAATGTTACATTCAAAACATTAATGTAAACAAATACATGGAACAATCATTGTCAACATTATGTGCTCCCTCTTTATTGACATCCAAGGAGGAATTTTGTTGTTGATAACAAAAAGAGGCCACGTTGATTAAATAGACCTAAGCTCTCTGAATGGATTAACATTGTCAGCTTCCAATGAAAGCCTAACATTACAAGGTTCATCTTTGAAAAATTCCTATTTTTCCTCAATTTCCCTAAATTCATAACCATTGGCAGGAATTCAAAGAACACCATCTCCACTTTTGTTACATGCATGGTAATCCATAAATTGTGATATGATTTCACACCTAAAAAATTGTTGCAAACGTGGAATTATGGGAATATGATGAAGAAACTTTCGAGGCACCATTTTTGTTACTTGATAGATTCGATGTCTACTGATAAGACATTGTGCGCACTTTGTTTCCGAAGCATGTTGTCCATAATATATAATATGATCATTAGGACATGCATCTATATTTTGATAATCCATTCCAATGTCTTTCTAATGGCATGCAAATATCGATATGTGCAAGGTAAAATATTTGATGATGGTAAAAAAAATTCACCTAACAATCTACAACATAACAAATAACTAGTTATTGTAAAGAATATTAATCGTAAAAATTGCATTCTTATTTTACACATTAATTAACACTAAAAACAAATAGAAAAAAGTCAACATTTATGTATAAGAGATGATACATATTACATACTTTAGGATTTGTGTCATACAAGTGTTCGACAAATTATTCATAACATTTAAGTTCACTAGTAGCAATGTAGTGAAGAGAATATTTGCTCTTAAGCCTTCATAAAGTCATTATTTGCCTTTTCTAATAGAGGTTCATCATAAATACCATCACTGTCCCCATCCTCATCCGACTAAGAAAACAAATCTTGGATCATTTGATTTGTCCCATCATCTTCTTCCATTGGATCATTAACTTGATTCATCCCATCATCTTCTTCCATGATATCCCCATTTGCTTGATCATGTTCCTCAACTTGTACAACATCATTTCTACTAGTACTACTTGGTGCAATATTCTGCAGAAAGTTAGAGGGAAACTCTAACTTTATAATTACAAACAATCATGCAAAATTAGTGTGTACTATAACAGATATTCAAACAATATATATACATATATATAACTTTATATAAAATCGACAATATAAAAATAGATAATAAATACATAGATAATTACCATGGGACGATATTCATTTGATCCCCCATTAATGTGCCCATATTTCCTACAATGTTTTGTAGTTGTTGCTATTAAAATTCTTACAGGACGTGTAGTGCAACATTTTTTGCAAGGGCAATAACATCTGCCATCACCCTTTTCACCCGCTTTACTTTTTTTCCCACCTCTAATATTCTGCGACATTCTTCCGCACAAAAAAACCCTTTCTGAACCGTCTTTATTATAACAATTAGATTGTCAACATCTCTAATTTGGAAAATATTTATAGATATTTTTTCATCACAAGAGCAATGAACGTTGACCAAGTCAATGTTGACTTTGTCAAATAGTGTAATGGTCATCATTGAATTGTCTCTCTTGCGACAATAGCCAAAGATCATTGCAAGAGAGACGAGAGTCCACTATATTCGCATTCGTTACTCTTGTGATGTACAGCTGGTTTCATCGCAAGAGCAACGAATGCGGGCTAGATTTATAATAAATAAATAAACAATTCAACTCTTTATCTTCAATTTTGCAATGAAAGTTTACTTTCGTCGCAAATTTTTCAATATGTAGTAGTGTAAGGTCACCAAGGTGATAGTGGGTGGATTTCCTAGTAGTTTCTTTTAAGATTTCCTGCATAGGGTATGAATTTTTCTTTAGTGAGTAATTGTGTGGTAACATTTTGGCATCCTTGTCGAGGAGAAAGTCTAGTTCCTAAGTTTAGAATTGTTATATTCAAGTTTGATGAGATTTGGATAAAATTATCTGGCAACTCCATGTAATGAACCCTTTCTTAAGAGATACTCTACAAGGAGATCCTCTCAAGGCACTCTTCCTTTGATCCAATATCCTGAAAGATACTTCCACCAATGAATTCATAGGATCAAGGAATCTCCATTCTTTGAAGATTACCTAGACTCTCTTGTTGTTGAATATATCCAATATTTGTTTGAGAGTACTAGTGTACCAAACACTCAATTCATAATGGGTGATTGAATTATTGAGTTAAATAGGACTTTTAATTTTACAAACATCCAAGGTTATCCTCATGACCTCTTAGAAAAAAAACCATTGATAAATTACCACTCTTCCAAGGAAAACATGTTGTTTCAACAATAGATCATTTGAGGGAATTCAATGGGGTGATTAGAAGGCATCAAATAAATTATGGGGATGGAAATATGTGGTTATTTGCACTTTCCTTGGAAGATGATGGATTTAATTGGCTCATATCATTACCTAGAGATGGAACTAACACTTATGTTGAGTTAGATAATGCTTTTATGGAGAAATGGGGTGAGAAAAAAGATGATAGATACTTGTTGGATGCCCTTATTTAAAACAAGAAAAATGAGAATGAGACTATGGAAGAGTTCAACGAAAAGTTTTCAAATTGTCCAAAAGATGAATCAAAATATCAAACCCCTAACACAAACAATTCTCATTTATTACTTGGATTCCTTTGATGGAGAAATGAATTTTCATTTGAGACAAAAAGACCCTCAAAACCTTGCATATTCCCAACAATATGTCATCAAGTTTGAAAAGAACTTAACTACTTCTGGTAGATCCAACCAAGCAAGCTCTTCTAGGACTAAGATTGAACCCAAAAAAGAATATTATCAACACCATTAATCCTAAGAATGAGATGATGACCTTTCTATCTTATGCTATGAAGAGGATGGAGGATATTTTTACTTAACAAACAAAAACACTCCAACAACAAAACCAAGCCATGCAAAAAAAATAGTTCTTTTGGAAAGGCATGCCCAACAAAACAGGTTTCAACCAAGAAGTGGTGGCTTGGATAATCCTAGGCAACCTCAACATATCATAATAAAAGAGTTCCCAAAACTATAAAAACAAATAATATGGTGGATAAATAACTCTTACCATGGTGCAACCTTTGAAATCTACCATATAACCAAGAGACTTGTATGGTTGCCAGAGAGGCCACTCAATTAGGAAGTGATATTTAAAATGATGGACCGGGTAATTGTATCAACTATGTGGGTGATTTGTTTGATATGATTAATAATGTCTCCAACCATTTTAATAAAAAAATCAAAGGGACAAAAGATAAGAGTCTTGACCAAGAATATTTTGTTAATGAATCTATAACATTCTCCAAAGTGTCCACCTTAATTAGCAACACCTTTTCCTCTTCAACCATGTCTCTAAAAAAATGATATTGAACATTGATATTCTTTGTCTTAGAATGATAAGTTGGGTTCCTCGCTAGGAATATTGCACTCTGGCTGTCACTATGTATCCTTATAGCTTGTTGTATCAACCCAATACCTAAACACAATCTCTGTAAACATATTGATTTTTTGTCTGCATGAGCGGTTGCATGTATTCAACCTCTCTAGTTGAGAGTGCCACTCTAGACCATATTTTTATCATCCAACTGATTGCTCATCCAAATAGGTTAAATACTTACCCACTTGTATATATTATGTGATCTATATTTCCAGCCTAGTCTGCATCAACCATCTTTACTATTGTCCAATGCTCCTTTCCTGGTTTTGACATATACCTTCTCAAAACTCCCATTGCATGTGCAATTTCCGGTCTAGTACAAACCATTGCATACATCAAAATTCCAACTACACTAGCATACATAACACATGATATGTCCTCTTCCTCTTCATGTGTCTTGGGACATTGATCTATAGATAACTTTACACCTACATGAATAGGAACCTTGATCGGTCTACATTCCTACATATTAAACCTCTGCAATATTGACTTAACATATTTTATCTGATTCAACCTGAGTTTTTTGTTTTCTTAATCTCTTCTAATTTGCATGCCCAAAATAAAGTTTGCAGCACCAAGATATTTCATGTCAAAATTAGAGGACAATTGAGTTTTCACATCATGGATAATTACCTCATTGTTTTCTAACAACAACATATCATCCACATACAAGACCAAATAAATAAGACAATCAGTACCTACTAATTTGGAATACACACAATGATGATTGTTGATCCTTGTGAAACCAAGTCTCATTATATAAGTATCAATTTTTTTAGACCACATCCTTCATGATTGTTTTAACCCATACAAGGACTTTGTCAACTTGCATACCAACTCTTTATTTCCCTTCACTACAAATCCTTTTGGCTTCATGTAGATTTATTTTTCCATATCCCCATGTAGGAATGTTGTCTTCACATCCATATGTTCTACTTCAAAATCAAAAGTAGAAACAACTATTGGTGTTTTGTTCCATGCATGTGTGCATCCTTCCTATCATTGGGGAGTTTATAACTAGGGTTCATCCATATTTGACCAACAAAACCCCCAAAACATTGACATATCAATCCTCATCCAAGGACGAGGAAGGTCTCACCTGAAATGCAGAGAGGATCACAAATACCATAAGGTCTTGTGACATGGATGAAGGTCAAACATGCAAAGATCCATCGAGGTTGTCATTCATGTGATTCATATCTGACAAATTATTAGGTCTAAGAAGTAAAATAATACACACACATATCCAAATAGTGCATGGTAGACATAGAATAGATTATAATGGTCACATCTTTATTACCAGAGTCATTACATTACACAGAGGCATACAATAAGTAGATTATATATGAAAACCATATAACTTCATATCTTCATTTATATAACTCCTACAAAATAAAACACATTGCACAATGCACATTCTCTCAAGACTTCAGATAGATGACAAACTTAGAAAGATATTCAAAAGCATTACAATATTACAACAGGCTTAGAGCGAGATCAATACAAAGGATTCAATGAATCTCTTCTAAAACATCTAGCTATCCTTATTTATGATATCACTGCTTCTTTTTATAGCCTTTTCTTCTTAGGATCTCTATCTCTTTCTGCTTCACATGCTTCTATCACCTGTTGTAGTCCATATCACCTTTAGGAATCGGGGAAATCTTAACTGCCCTGCTAGCTCATCTTTTGTAAGATCCACGATCCCTTGTGTTGCTGACAGTAATCATTTGAGACGATTCCTTGATGATTCTTTTATTGATTCCTGAGTGTGTCTTCTTGATTTATGGTATGCATAAAAATTGGGACCGATGCACATTCAATAATATTTTAGGCCTATTGTGTGCTATCAAAAATCGATGCAACACACATTCTTTGCCATTCCTCACACATTACCTTAGGTGCGCGCAAAACTTCTAAATGAGTGCGCACAATTTTTTTTGTACGTGCACGTGAAATGAACCCAAAACTTTGGGTGCCAACAGGCCCCCACCACTACTACTTGGATCGTCCTTGCGCTAACTGCTTTATGGAATTACTTCTGCAATGGACAACATAGTACTTTTGAGTTCTTGCACAAATTCATGAAATTGATACCCATGCTCATTAAAGTGGTCCCGAAGCTTCTACATAAGCAGGATAGCCACATCTACTTCCACAGTTGTGACCTAAGGATTTGTCAGGTCTTTGTTGTTGAGTTTCTCGATAAGATGGTCGAAAAAAACTTGCATGTTAAAGAGATGATTGAACAAGGTCAAGGCCTTATCAACCACAGCTGAGATCATATTAGACATATTTTTCTACTCGACTCATGTTGCAGTGATCTCCTTTGTTCTTGTTGTGATAGCTAGCATCACAGTGGCACGATCCCTGGGAGGCAGCAAAGTTAGGTCTCATTTTTGTTTTGTGACCTATACTATGGCCACACGAACCCGTTCTGTGATTGTAGCTACTTTCGACAATGTTTGGAGATGGGTCCACATGGAGGAGTTGTAGTCAACGAGTTTAGATAATGATTCTACCCAACATTGACCAATGTGGAGAGTCGCTTGGGACGACTTAATCAATGTCTCATGTTTTGATGCGAGTGGATCAGTGTGATCTATTGGTTGAAAAAGGGTGGAGAGTTTTGATTCGAGGTGTTGCGAGTGATATTTTACTATTGAGATATTGAATCCTAGAGGCATGTTGCATCCGTGAGCAAAAGTTGTGGGAATCTGGGAATATAAGCTATCTACAACCCCAACTAGGTTAGTAAATGTGGTACATATCTCAATGGACTTGGTATGAGTGGTTATTTGTGTTGCCCTTTCAGTTTCATATTGTAATTGTAATGCTTAATGATACTTAATATCTTTTTGGTATTGCTTGCATGTCTGATTGTGTGTGGTGATGTCAACTTGTTGTTGGAGCTATAATTGTTCATGCCACATGGGCTTGTCCAAGTTGGTCATTACGCTCTCCCAATTCAAAGAGAAATGTGGTAGCACAATATTGTATGAAGGGAGTTTGGATGGGTGCCAATGGGATACCGCCATGATTAGCATCTATGGTAATTAATGTGGGTAATTCCACTCGAAGGAGTTGAGTAGACGAATTGGAATTCGTTCCAAAATCCTATGGCCACAGAGTATTGTCTGGTATTGGTGATACACCCCCTAGCTACTGAAAAATATGTTTGACATTGTGCATAGCATTGGAATGCACTTGTTGTTGCAACAACAATTGGATTTTTAAAGAATATATTAAGGTTGTGACGCCCGACATCATCTACATAGATCATGGTTGAGTGAAGGGAATGGAATTGTGGATGGAGGGGTCAGTCTATTGTCGCTTGGCACCAAATGAGGTTTTTTGAACTTGTGGCTGCATAGTTTGGGGGTCCCGAGAGTGCTTTTCAACCGCATTAGTATTGGAATCCCTACCATCGGAAGTTGCATGCTGTGTATGTTGCCATGTGGCTTTATCATTATTTTCAGCCTTGATTGTGCTTAGTGTGTATCTCGAGAGTAGTATTGTCCTCAGTTGGAAGTGGTTAAATATGTGAAATCCATTAAACCACGTCTTGTTGTATGTCTTCCTTAGTAATACATAAATGGAGGAGTGTCATTGTATCACCATGATCATCATTAGAATAGATGAGCACATTATGGAAAGTACATTCAAATAAAAGGTAACCACCATACTGTTGGGTATGTGTTATATTCTTTGCACGAGTAGTAGAGTCTGCGTTGCACCAGGCACACAGGGGGGGGAAATCCCCCTGCACGGGGGTTTGGGGGCATCGTCCCCGAGTTTTTTTTTCCCCAGGAAATGTGTCGCATTTTTTCATCATTTTTCTTGTTGCCTCAATTTTCCTATTCGTTGTTGGGCAGTTTTTCGGCACATGGTTTTTTACTGATGGTTTTCTATTTTCGATTAAGGAATTAGGGTTGTTGACTAATCCAAGTCATTGGATTAGGGTTTTGGATGCCACTGAATCCTATATGTATATTGTATTGTAAACAATGTGTCACTATGAATGAATATAGAATATGTTGGTTTTCCCGGTTTAGGTTTCTAGGGGAAAACTCTCTATGTAATGTTTGTATTTTCCATTGTATCTTTTTTGTGCTTTTACTAAAAATTTGTTTGCAGTAATTATTGTACAAGGTTAAAATCTACATTTGGTATCAGAGCTTTGTTGGCTTCAGGGGGACGCCTTTGTGGTCAAGGGTTTGGTTCGGGACTGTGATAAGCCTTGTTATAGTGGGAGATCAATGGTATTGATTTTTCAGGTGAAAAGAAATGGCGAGCAATTCGAAAATGGAGATAGAGAAGTTTAATGGACAAAGTTTTGAGTTGTGGAAGATCAATATGGAAGATATGTTTGTGTACAGAGATTAGTGGATCGTGGTAGATCCAGGTACTGCACCTACGGGAACTTCAACATATTATTGGGAAAAGTTGGATCAGAAGGCGAAGAGCATAATTCGACTGTGTCTCTCAGATTGAGTATTACTGAATGTGTTAGAGGAAGCTACAACAAAGTATTTATGGGATAAGTCAGGGAATTTGTATCAATATAAGTCACTGGTAAATGAAATATTCCTGAGAAAGAAGTTGTATAACCTAAGGATGAGAGATGGAGACTCAGTGGCAACAAACTTGAACACCTTCAATATTGTGGTAAGTCAATTAGTATCTATTGAGATTAAAATTTCAGATGAAAATAAGTGTATCAATTTACTGTGTTCTTTACCAGACTCGTGGGATAGTCTGGTTGTGTCCATTGGTATTAATACAATTTCTTTGAATTTTGATGAAGTGGTCTCATCCTTGTTGTCAATTGAGATGAGATGGAAGAATATGGAAGGACAGAGCACAGACACATTATTTGCAAGAGGACTCTCCCAGGAAATAAATAGATCTAAGTTCTCAAGTGGGAGATCTAAGTCTAAGGGTAGATCTAAATTTACTATAAATTTTGTAAAGGTATGTTGGATATGTGGAAAATAAGGGAATTACAAGAAGCAGTGTAGATCCAAAGTTGAGAAAAAGAAGGGATATGAAGAATCTCCTTCTATAGAAGAAAAGAACTCCAAGGAAGAAGGAGGGGATTTGTACTTGGCTTCTTCAAGCACACATGCAGATCATGAGGCATGGTTGGTTGAATCAGGTGCATCCTTTCATATGACTCCCCACAGGGAGTGGTTCTATGAATATGAAAGGTATGATGGAGGTAATGTTCTCTTAGGTGATGACTCGACAACCAGAATCATAGGCTGAGGAAAATTCAAGTTGAGGTGCATAGATGGAAGGACTAGAAAACTACCAGGTGTTCTGCACATCTCAGGATTGACCAAAAAATTGATTTTTTTAAGCAAAGTGGACAATGCAGGGGTAAAAACAATATTTGAAAAGGAAACCTACAGGATGGTTTGAGGAGAAATGGTGTTGTTGAAGGGAGTTTGATTTGGAACTATGTATAAGCTACAAGGAAGCACTATTAGTGATGGGTGTAATAGTTCCATTGTTCCTGATATTGGAGTTGAAGAAGAAAGAGCTCCTCCAATCTCTAGACAAAAGGTTATGTTGTGGCATCAAAGACTGGGGCATATCAGAGAGAAGGGTCTTCAACTATTACACGATAAAGGTATGGTTGAAGGTGTGTCTAAATGCTCTCTGGATTTTGATTTCTATGAACATTGTGTATCTGGGAAGCAGATTCGGGTAAGATTCCCCTCTGGTGCAACGAGGGCAGAAGGAATTTTACAGTTAGTTCACAGTGATGCTTTTGGACCTGTGTTGGTCCCATCATTGGGAAAATCTATGTACTATGTCTCATTTGTATATGACTTCTCGAGGAATACTTGGATATATTTCCTCAAGAAGAAATCTGAAGTCTTTGACAAGTTTAAATATTTTAAGGCTCTTTTTTAGAATCAAACAGAGAAAAGAATTAAGGTGTTGAGGACAAATAATGGCGAAGATTTCTATGGGAATGAATTTGAATAAGTATGTAAGAAGTGCGGTATAGAAAGGCAAAAGTCTACTCCATATACACCTCAACAGAATGGAGTTGTAGAAAGGATGAATAGGATGTTGATGGAAAAGCAAGGTGCATGCTTAGTGGTGTCGGGTTAGGGAAAGAATTATGGGCAGAGGCAGTGGGTACTACATGTTACTTGGTCAACACATCACCCTCATCAGTGTTGGATGACAAGACTCCACAAGAGGTATGGACTGGTAAGAAACCTTCTCTCACACATCTCAAGGTATTTGGTTGTGATCCATATGTTCATGTTCCAAAGGAAAACAAGAGTAAGCTAGATAAGAAGGTTGAAAAGTGTATCTTTATTGGATATAAAGATGGTCTCAAAGGCTATAATATTTGGAACGCAGAAAATAAGAAGGTAGTGTATAGTCAAGATGTGTTATTTAGAGAAATGAAGGATGTTTTTAAACATTAAGTCCTACCAAGTAAGGAAGAACCAGAGAAAATAGATTTTGATTTAAAGGATGATGAATCATACTCTACAGAAGAACTAGAATCAGAAGAAGAAGATCCCCATAGTCCATTATTGAGGAGATTGGTTCGATAAAGAAGGCTACCAAAAAGGTATAATCCATCTGATTTCTGTTCAAATCATGTTTTTTCTATTACTGATGATGATATTAGAACTGTCAGGGGGGCAGTGGATTCAAAGGATGGAAATCTCTGGAAAAAGTCCATGGATGAAGAAATGGCATCCTTGGATAAGAATGAGGCTTGGGATCTAGTGGAGTTGTTGACTGGAAGAAATCCCATTGGAAAAAAATGGGTATTTAAAATGAAGCTGAATACAAAAGAAAAAGTGGAGAAACACAAAGATCAATTAGTAGCAAAGGGTTATTCCCAGGTTGAGGGAATTGATTTTGGTGAGTTTTTTTCTCCTCTTTCCAAGTTAACCTCTATAATATTTATGTTATCTATTGTTGTTGCATTTGATTTTGAATTAGAAAAGATGGATGTGAAAACAACATTCCTACATGGAGATCTGGAAGAAGAAATCTATATGAAGCATCCAAAAGGATTTGTTGTGAAGGGAAATAAGGAGCTGGTATGCAAGCTGAAAAAGTCCTTGTATGGTTTAAAACAATCACCAAGGATGTGTTATCAAAAATTTGATACTTATATGTTGGGACTTGGTTTCACAAGAAGCAAAGAGGATCATTGTGTGTATTTTAAATTAATTGGTGATCATTTGATTTATTTGGTTTTGTATGTGGATGACATGTTGTTGATAAGAAGCAACAAGGAGATTATCCATGATGTGAAACTCAATTATCCTCTAAATTTGACATGAAGGATCTCGGTGCTTCAAATTTCATTTTGGGCATGGAAATTAAAAGAGATCGAAAAAAGAGGAAACTCTGGTTAAATCATAGAAAATATGTCGAGATAATATTGAAGAGGTTTAATATGCAGGAATGTAAATCCGTCAAGGTTCCTATTCATGTTGGTGTAAAGTTATTTGTGGATCAGTGTCCCAAGACACAGGAAGAGAAGGAGGACATGTATCATGTTCCATATGCGAGTGTTGTTGGAATTTTGTGATCCAGGTGGATATCGGTGGCCACCCACCTTTTCCAATTGGCTCAAAACGGTTTTCCGGCAATTTTGGCAATTTACTATTTTTAGTAGTTTTAACTTCCGGGGCAATTTTAAGGGCCTAAATGAAGGTTTTTCAGTATCGAGCTTCTCAATGATATTTGAAGGCATAATTGAGCCCCCAAAATGAATCTCCTCGATGATACCTTTCCAACAAGCTATCATACACCTAAAACATAGATCGTATGCAAAAGTTACGACCCCGGGAAGTTGATGTACTAACTTACCCAGACGGGGCCCACATGACTTTTGGCGCTTTATCTCCTAGGGTTAGGTTTTTGGATGTCTAGGGTTTTTGGAATTCATGTTTATTATAAAAATGCCTTTAGAGACTCATTTTAATCATCTTCTTGTGAATGAGCGCAATCGTCACATCTCTTCTCAGAGATGAGCCGCCACCATTCTAGCTAGCTTGTTTCCGCTACATTTTACAGTTTCATCTTATTTCCTTATTGAATAGAAAATTGTTTTTACTGTATCTCTGGTATTTTTTGTTAAGCACCTGTTAATAATCTATAGTCATTTTGTTTTGATCATAAAATCTGGATCAGTTTGATGTATGTAATGGTCTGTACTAGACCGTACATTGCCCATGTCGTGGGAGTTTTGAGCAAGTATATGTCAAAACCAGGGAAGGAGCATTGGACAATAGTAAAAAGGGCTTTTATGTATTTGTGTGGCACTCCTAGCTATGGATTGTGCTACCAAGGAAGACCAGGATTGGACAAAGTGTTGGATATACATGGATTTGTGGATGCAGACTAGGATGGAGATATGGATCATAGGAGATATACTAGTGGGTATGTGTTTAACCTATTTGGAGGAGCAATAAGTTGGATGAGAAAAAGAGAGGTTGTAGTGTCACTTTCAACTACAGAAGTTGAATACATGGAAGCTACTCATGCTAGTAAGGAAGCAACATGGTTACAAATGTTGTGTTCAGGTATTAGGTTGGAACTTGGTACAACAAGATGCAAGGATAGATTGTGACAGTTAGAGTGCATGTTTTCTGGCGAAGAACCCAACTTATAATTCAAAGACAAAGCATATTGATATTCAATATCATTTTGTGAGAGACATGGTTGAAGAAAATAAAGTATTGTTGATGAAGGTGGACACTTTGAATAATGTTGCAGATTCATTAACAAAATCTGTTAGCACTGATAAGTTCTCTTAGTGTAGAGGATCCATGGGAATTGTTGCCCTGGATTGTTGACTATGTAACCCTGTAACCCCCTATATGCAAATAAAACAACAAGTGGGAGAATGTTGGGTATGTTTTATATTCTTTGCATGAGTAGTAGAGTCTACGTTGTGTTGGGCGTGCAGGGGGGGGGGAATCCCCCTGTGCAAGTGTTCGAGGGCAACGCCCCCGAGAATTGTTTTTACCTTGGGAAACATGTCACATTGTTTCCTCATTTTTTGTGTTGCCTAGATTTTCATGTTCATTGTTGGGCGATTTTTCAACACATGGTTTTTTTCCGATGGTTTTTTATTTTCAGTTAAGGAATTAGGGTTGTTGACTAATCCAAGTCATTGGGTTAGGGTTTTGGATGTTGCTGGATCCTATATGTATATTGTATTGTAAACAATGTATCAGTATGAATGAATATAGAATATGTTGGTTTTCCCGGTTTGGGTTTCCAGGGGAAAAATCTCTGTGTAATGTTTGTATTTTCCATTGTATCTTTTCTGTTCTTTTAATGAAAATCTGTTTGCAGTAAATATTGTACAACGTTAAAATCTACACATACATGTCCGTTAGGGTGAAAAAAATGAATTCTTGTGAAGTGGTTGCATGGATGAGTTGTCGGTACCATTCCTGAAACAACTCATTGTGATAATCTTGGGTGTGAGGATCCTTTCTCTCATGTAGGCATAGGAAATAAGCAGCTTCAAAGGCATGTTGGCCTCTAGTATATCATTTTAAAACCCAAGGAGGTTGTCAAAGTACCATATATAGCAATAGTAAAATCCAATTGTAATGAAATTCTTTGGCAAAATTTTGGGCATCTAAGAAGTCATCAATGAATAAATTTAACACATATCGAGCCCATGTCGTTTGAATCCCGAAAACACATCATTCAGATGCAATGATGACCCCAAATGGGCACTCTTCCTTAGTATATTTGTGCAGGATTTTGTAGGCTATGAGCTGCGTAGCAAAGTGAACTAGTTGGGCATTGATTTTTGAAATGAGTACTCCACGCCTACCACTATGGGAATTGTATGTGTCCTAGATTTCTTGTTGGGAAACATCATTAGAATTTAGGGTTTTCTCCAGCTTCTCATCCTGCATGGGTAGGCCTGTAACACGACAAATTGCAACTTCACTGACTAGATACTTCCCCCCCAGCCACAAGTACCCACCATGTATTCAGGTGAGTAACAAGTGGACGCATAGGATGATGATCCTACTATGCCCAAAGTGAGGATAGTAAAATAGGGAGAGAATGCATGCTTGTCTAAGAGGATGGGCCCACTCTTATGTGAGAACTAATGGATTTCCACCTATTCTTTGAACAGTGCATGCATAATGGTGGAGAATTCCTGGGGTCACGGATATCGTAATTGATGAATTGGACATCTTGTAACATCCCTATTTGGGAACCCATGAAAGTCACATGTTGAGGTAATGTCGGTTCTTCTACTTATCGGTTGAAGACAACCCTGGATCTATTTCAGCCATGTGGTTTTCTTGACAAGGCCATGGGAATTACTTTGTTGGGAACCTGGAAAAGCTATGGTTAAGTACATGGGAAAATAATGTTTTTCATTGTTCTTCTATTGTGCCCTTTCGACTAAGATTGGGGGCCTTTTACAGATGGATGAAGGTATATACAATTATGGCTAGTATTAATGGATAAAATGGAAATTTTACAAGTGAGTATTGCGAGACAGCTGGGGCGCATGCCGAGAGTAATTGTCATTGACTTCTATATTATTTAATTGTACCATATTTCGACAATCCCATCGCCTTTTTAACTGATTTGATATTGCATGAGATGTTATTGTCGACGTTTGTGATCCTGTAAACATATCACTCCTTAGGTAGTAAATGGTAGATGATGACCAAGTTTACCGCCACACGTGCAAGTTCTTCAAGAAGGCCATAGAATATATTGTTGGTGGCCTCATAAGGGATGTTTGGTGCCAGTAATTTATAAAAAATATGTCACTATCTTGATGTGTGAGAAGCCTAGGACCATAGGGCCCAAAGTGTGAGAGGGACATCTTCATATGTGTGCACATGTGATTTTTCAGTTGGCACCACTCATGATTCCTGTTCCTCCCTATATAGGTGTTGATTAGCTACAGAAGTGCAGCGACCCTAGGTAGGTTGCAACGCCTCTTCACTTGTATCCATCATACCTTCTTTATAATATGAGTATCTTTGTCTTTGTGATTCTTGTGGACTTTGTTTGTTTTCTCAATGTGGTTAGCGATGACAGGATGAGCTAAAGGTCTTTATTCTAGAAGTGATTTTGTATCATAATTCCTCCCCTATGTAGTATTCGATTTCTTGTTGTGCGCGATAGAAACTCCAGGTTCAAGGAGAGAAGCCTTCCTTTGACTCCTTATTTTTTTCCTTGGAAAGTATCTGCGACATGTTTGATGCGGATGTGTGGATATACACCACCATTCACACAAACACATATATTGATGAATGTCCATGTTAGGTTTGAACCTTTCCTTCATGGATGCCTCAATAGTTTCATATCCACGATAGGGTTCTCTATGTGCATCCCTCCAGAATGTAGGAATTCCTAGGAGTATTGTATCAAGTGCACGAGCCCTCTAATGCTCTGGAATGTGTTGTATCCATGCAATAAATGTGTCTACCAATTCTGATCCATCGTATCGATATGATCCAAATTATTCCCCATGCTCCTCTACAAAGATATGCATGCACCTCCTTGTTGATACTTCATAGAGTGTGTTTTTCCACCTATCTATGGAATCCTCAAAATCTATGTCATAAGAATTGACACTTATCTAGCTTAACTCTCCATCTGTAGTGGGGTTGATGTAGTCCTCCTTGCGGCATGTGATCCTATATATATTTTCAATGACTGATCTATGTGCATCCTCATCCACTGGCTCATTATACCTGTCACCTTCATATGGATCTAGTGGTGCGACCACATGCAGGGTGTCTATTTCAAAGGACATCTGCCTATTCTTCAAGTTCAACACCGAATTATTATCAAAGGCCCAATCAATTCCCAGTAATGCAGGATATGGATTAGATTCATTCATAATTTCTAAGACCTCAAAGTCAACCTTTGTTTTTAATCCTTCTATGTTCAGTTCCACTTGCTCCAGTCGACTGATTGGATAGATTTCGTATTAATTGGCCAATCACATTTGGATGGGCAACTAGACCAAATTCGGTTTACCCGTCACCTCCTGAGATTTCTTCAGAAAAATATTCATGTTGAAACCCAGATCCAACATGACTCCATCCATGTCATATCCACCAAGTTCTGTTGTCATCTTAGATTCTCAGCCAATGTGATTTTGCTTGTTGACCCGACATACATATTTATTTAGCAGTGAAGTTGATATGGTTTCCTCCACTCCTTATTCCTTCATGTAAGTAACTAGCATATAAGTCAACTTAATTGCAGCTTCTAGATCATTCAGAAGTCACAAACAACAGTGCAAGAAAGAACTCACTTGGTATGCATATTCTTCCTTGTGACCCAATTCATGTAGGAATTTTGTGTGTGTTGTGCATTGTAATTCATCATGGCGTTGTTCTTCATGTGATGTATGCTCAACGCGTTGCAACTTAGTCTGTCTATGAGCTTCCTCTATTGACCATTGCTTCGTGCACTATATTTATTTGCATATGCGATCTTCCTCCAAAGATATTTGTGTCACGTGTTGCAATTCCTCACATGCACAAGCTTCTTCTAGTGACCTCTATGTCGCACGTTGTACCTCTTCACGGATTTGAGCTTCCTCCAATGACACTTGTGTCTCCCTCTACACTTCTTCCTAGATCTAAGCCTCCTCAAGTGACCTCTGAGTTGCATGATATTTCTTCTTCTAGTTCTTTGTGTGAATCGAAAAAGAATTGCTTTTGTTGTGAAACATCAAACCTTGGAGGGGGATGAGGTGCCTTCCTTATCTTTCCATCTGTATTTTGACCTGAGACTTCACCTTGCTCAAATTATGCTCCTGTCTTCGCTCCTCCTAGGGTTAGTACCCAAACATCATCCTCCTCATTCTTCTTTTTATTCTTGTGTGGATTCACATGCATCTTGTTGCAATTGGTCTTTTTATCTTCCCACTTTTTCAATAAGTTGGGACAATCTTCGGTGACATGCTCAGGACTATAGAAATATGTGCAAATCACACATGGTTTGGTACAAAACCTTGATGTATGACCAAGATATCTTCAATTGAAACAAGTGTGGGGTCTACCTCCTCCTTTTCCATATCCTCGGTCATTACCACGCCCATATCCACCTTGGGGGCCAATTTGGCATCTGCCCCTTTGTTGGGCTCTAAAGATGTCCTAAAAACAACCTCTATGAATCAGCCGAAGGTAGGTGCTGGCACAAGAATTTTACTTGTTTCCTATGTAGGTTCTTACCTTTAATTTTCAATACCTCATCCTCCATAGATGCAACACCTGTAAAGGGACAACAATTGTAAAGGGAACGACAATTGTTCTCTTCAAATGAACGACACTTCCTGTAAAGGGAAAAACAATCGTAACAAGGGAACGAAAGTCATTACATTCGGTCGAACTAATGTTGTATTAATTTCATTGTAGTACTTGCCCAACTATCTAATTTGTCAATCCGAGGTTCGTAAACTTACGAAGCACACGTAAAGTATGCAGGATTGAAGAGAGACTAATAAAATCTAATGTTTAAGCTACAACTAAAATTGAATCATTAATCTAATGTAGGAAGTTGAAACACACAACATGGAATTGAATCGCTACAACACACGACTGAAATGAAATTAATCTAGGAATGAAGAACTACATGAAGGAAAATCAATACAACATGTGAAGAGTTGAATGACACAACAACATATGTGAGCTCACACCAATGAATCAATCTTACATTACAATAATCAAATCAATCTTCATAACAGAATAATGAAAGCATGGAGACCAAAACTATGAATCAAAGCTAAGAATCCCTTTCTTCTCAATTACAAATCTAAGACTAATCCATATTTCTACTTGAATCCTAATGACTACTCAATGACTATTGACCACCCCCTCATTAAAAGAGATCACTCTCTTTTATACATGAGAGCCTTGAAGATAAGATAACCATCTCGTAATTAAATATCCACTTTTTTCTCAACCAAATTCTCATTATTACAAAATATAATCCCTTCAAATCCTCACACATATCTCTCATATATCTTGGATAAGATATGCCAACTAAATCTCCATGATCTTCTCCTTGGAATAGGCTTGAATTATCTCCTCAAATCTTGAAATCATGGAGGAAGTATTTGAGAAGTCCTTTTGAATTAATCCTTCACATATTGCTACACATTACAAAGCTCGCACTTTTTTTAGATATATATGAAAACATGTCGATTTTCTAATATTTAGTCACAAATTCCCTTTTAATACTAAAATGAATAAAGTGGAAAATAATAAGGTGAAACCCAAATATATTTATGAAAATGATATCATGGAAGGTTAATGGGCAATGCAATGTGAATAATGATGAAGGGAAAGGTGGATGAAAATATGACATTTCTGAGCCCCAACATACCCCCCAACTGAACTTGTTGCATGTTCGCATGCAACTGTGCATGGATATTCTCAAGAAATTTTGGCATCTAAATGTTGGCTTTGAGTGATGATAATGAGTGTTTCCAGGATGGGATTTACATGAGTAACAACTAACATTTTATTATGGTTGGTTCCTGTGTGACAACTATGAACATAAAGAATGTTGGTTCTTGTGTTAACAACATTCATTTCATTATTTGTTCTCTTGTTGTTATGATAATAATTTACCCATATTCTTACTGGAAAATATATGCTATCAATGTACATAAGGAAACATCACTGAGTATAAGAAATCCCTTTTTCATATTTTTGAATCATGCCAATATGTATATCAATGCTTATGAAGCAAAGTGCAATAGAGTATCGTTGGAAAAGAAATGTTGATAAATGGTAAATGAGATGAAAAATAGAATGATGGTAGTGGAAAAATGGAGTGATGATAGTGAATAAAGTCCCCTACCCCCCAATTGAACAAGTTTCATGTCCGCATGCAATGTGGCATAAGTCATAGAAGTGAAAAGGAAAGGGAGCTTGGTGAGGGAATTTTACAAATTATTCATTGCTAGCAGTTGGGGAATTACATGATTAAAGTTTAGAAAATAACATGCCTCCACTTACCCAAAATGTTGATGAACTATGCAATAGGAATATGGATGATTCAGCTACTGGAGAATGGAAGATGTCACTGCTGGAGGATCATGTGAAAAGTGACTGTTGCTATAGCTGCGACTGTTGTCTGCTGGATCAGAGAATGTGAAGTGGAGGAATCTAAACTACTTCTGAATGAATCATGGAAAAGAGGAAGTATGAAAGTGGAACTGTAGTACTCTCAGATAGCTGAAGTCATGCTACTATAACTGTTGAGGAAGTCAGGAAAAAGTGTATAGTATTCACCCGCTACAACCCGATGGTACAATTCTAATCATGTGAATGGATGTGTTGAAGTCGAGCATGAACATAAGTCATTGGATTACCGACCATTGATGTATGTCATTAACCAATGTGAGGCAAACTCACCATTGATGTCAATGAGTGCCAAGGTACCCAAGTACATCTTTTGAAGTGTGAATGAATGAGTTGATGTCAAGCCACTTGCAAGATCTAACGATCAAGGGACATTGATGTATTCCCATGATTTTCAGTGAGAGAACTTTCCATTAAGACATGCAAGCCTCTAGGTACTCAAGATGAACTCTAGTCTATATCCCAGATAAGGTGTTGAGGTCGATGCGGGAAGAATTTTTGAAAGGTGGGCCTTAAGGAATCCCACATCAGTCAAAGTGAGTTATGATAAAAATATTGGTAGGACTATAGGAAAGATCTCAGTAGAAACATTTTTTATGGAAAGACAATGTAGTCATGGAAAGGAAGCTGGATAGTTTTATTGACAAGGCAAAATGAACTGAAAAAGATAAAGAGATGTATGTGACTCAGAAAGATAGGCGTGTTGGAAGTCATGAAAGATAATTCAATGGAAGATGGGTTTCAACATAGGGATGACCAGTCTTCTTTGAAGGAGAAATGGGAAGAAATAATTCATGATGCAAAATGGTTTTAATAATGGTCATTGTGTAACAACAAATGCCATGATGTGTAGAACGAGAATCAACTCCTTCAAGAAATCAATAAAGCATGCTTTTTTTCTCAAATTTTTTGTGATTCTTGAAAATCACTTCACTAGCAAGATGCAATAGTCTCTAAACCTGAAAAATGTGAGCACTAATCTTGCAAGCAAACTTGTGAGAAGTTCAAAAAACATAGCATACCGAAAGAAGTAACAATACGACAAACGAAAGAAAATAAAATGTGTTTGTGTACCTGTTTTCATGGCGCACTTGTTTCATCATTGATCATGGCGTAAAGTGACTCAAGAAACCAAGTTAACATAAAAACATCACTTCAATATCGTTTTCAAGAATTATTTGAAATCTCCATTTGCTAAAGTATTTTTTTCTTTTTACAAAATATTATTATATTTTTATTTTTATGAATTTTGTTTTTTTTTGACCTAAAATTTTCTTTTTATATTTTATTATTGTATAGTTTTTTTATAAAAAAAAACAAGCTAAAAATTGTTTTTATTATTATAAATTATTTTTATAATAAAAAAAACAAAATAAATTATTTTCGTTATTGTAATCTGTTTATAATGAAACAAACAAATAAAAGAAAAAAATATTTTTTTTTATTATAAAACAAAATAAAAGAATGGTTGTCACGGAAATCATCCTGTGAATTTCATATTTCTATACTTGTACCACCAGGACAACATGAATGCCTCAGGTCGATAAGAGAATTTTGTAGTGCCCAACATCAATTCTATGTTTCTTGTAATTCTTCATTTCTCATACAAGATCTACATCAATTCTGGGTTTCACATTTTCCTAATCGTTGGTCTCTCGCCTTTCCCACTGTCTCCGAACTGAATTGCTTCTTCCAGGATATTGACACCATCGAGAGAGATAAATCATATTGGAAAGAATATTGGCATAGGAATAGGATGCTGAGATCCCTCCTTAGGTCCAGTGTCATAATTATATGCTATGGTCTTGCACTTCCGCTCTGCTGCATTCATCTTTCTGCTTGACACTTTTTTTTTTATATCATATGTAGCAAAAGAAAATGCAACAAATATGCTCATAATGAAGGCCATAAAAAATGTTGTGATCTACACAATGATACCCTGTGATTTTAATTCTCATATGACCTACAAATGGACCCTCTATCCATTCCACGTGGAAATCACAAACACATTTTCCATCTCTATGCAAATATCGGTAAACTTGTTCGACATCGGCGTCGTTAAATCTCATATCTCCACTGTGTCGGTACCTTTCACATACTCGCATATCATTTCTCATTGTGTTGCACTGAGGATCTTGTAATTACCTAGATAGAAGTCGAAAACATATTTTCTTCCTCCGTACTTGTTCGACGTTCTGTAAATTGATCACTGGATGCAAACATTCAAGTGTATGAAAATATAGATCACCTCTTCGATCTCCCATACTCGAAAATATTTGAAATTTTCCCATTGACCATACCAGATCCACATCAGACATGTCCCAATCAACCGAGCATTGATAAAATTGGTTCCCTCATGGAAAACTCATAACCCTATTTCTAATCGGGATCTGTGCGTTTTGTTAGAAACACAATATATCGTGGAGGCTGATGGTCTGGGAATAATATCGCTAATGCAATAAATGAAAATCTTTGTTGATTTCCAACAGAACAAAACTGCCAGATAAGTTTTCATGGATAACGCCAATCAAAGTTAGAATCACAAATATAATTATCTCATCTTTAAAATCCAGATGTACTGGCTTGGAAATATAGATGTGGGCCACTTGAATAAACTCTAATTACCAAATATAAATGGAATTTAGTCTTGCAACCTCCGACAGAAAAATATCTTTGTTCAGTTGAACGTATCAAAGATACGAGGAGATAAATCGTTTCAATTATACAGGTCAAAATGAATCTAAAAATGGATCATCTTACCTCTCTCAACATGCACTTACCTACCCATTCCTTTAGCCAGTTACTCCAACAAAGTTTTTGAAGTGTGTGCCTTGGTCCCATCCAGATCTTCCATGCAACCTCAATGCATACCACTAGACAAAGATATCAAAAAGATAATTTGTCTCATCTACTCTTCTTCTCTAGAAGGATAGACAAAGCAGTCATGCCTCTAGCAAACCAATACATAATTTTGTGGTCTTTTGTCGAAACCTTTCTTTGCAAGCATATAACTCCCTGAAATATTCCTACAAAGGATAAAAGGAATTTTGTAGAGCACACAACCCCATGAATAGAATTTAAACATTTCCGTATGGGAGAGTCCATAAAATTTTGAAGATGAAGGACAACATATGGCACAATCGTCAATGAGAAATATAATGGAAAGTCTTCCTGAATGTTGAATACATTGCATTGCTATTATGTGCTAAACATGAGGTCGAATCCGGATGTACAATGGAACATGGAATAATTGAAGCATATGGATCCAATTTAATACAAATAGGAAGAGAGAGAAACTAGATCAACTGGACCACCTCTACAACTCTCTCTAACTGCTTTATAAACAGGCTTTGCAACTGGGCTAGTTTTTGTAATGAACCAGGCTCTCATGAAATTGCAAGTTGTTTATTTGTTCGATCAGATCGGACAGGAGCTGCACGAGGTTTACCATCGGGAAAAGCCAAGGTGAAATCCCGAAAGAACGAAGGCCATCAGATCTGAATGAAGACAATGAAGAGGAGGACAGAGCCCATTCGTTAGAACCAAGCATAAGATCTAACCATCATCGGATCAAGGATAACCTGCATGCTCTTTAAAGTACAAGGAGAAGTGGGAGTAATTGCGATGTGAAAAATCGCGATCTAATCTGAGTCGTCGAGATCTAGGTTGATCTGAACCGTTGATTTAACTCCTTATCGAAGTTTCATGAATCAGGATTTTGAAATGTCCAATTCACTTGACAACGAGAACCCCGAAATTGCGATATGTGATTTCGCGATTTAATCACAGCCGTTAAAGCAAGAATGAGATCTGGACCGTTGATTTTCTTCATCGGAGAATCGGGGATCGTAGGATCGAGAATTCCGTAGGCATGTGCATGGTGACATCGAAAACGCCGAAACCCCGATGAGAGGTTTGACCGAGTTCATGTGTTGACGGTCATATGGGCCAAGGCCTATAGCCAGCAGGGCTAGCACGTGGAAAGGGGCGCATCGACATCGGGGATCGAAACTTTGAAGTGACAAAGTCACTTGACATCAGGAATGTCGATTTTGCGATATGCGATATCGTGATGTAATTTGAGCCATCAGATTAAGGTTAAATATGAACCGTTGATTCTGGTCAATAGAGAGGCGTCGGGGATCGGGACTTTGAAATGACAAAGTCACTTGACATCAGAAATGCCGATTTCATGATGAGCAATGAGCAATTTAATCGCAGCCACTGAATAAAGATTGCATCTGGACCATTGATTCAATTCTGTATCTGATTTTCGCAGATCGCGAATTTGAGAGGCAAAGAACTCATTGCATCAAGAATGTCGATTTTGCGATATGCGAAATCACGAAATGATCTGAGCCGTAAGATCAAGTGTTGATCAGGACCGTAGATGTAACTCCATATCGGAGTTTCAGGGATCGCAAATTCAAAATGGAAAGAACTCAATACAACAAGAATCTCGATTTCGCGATGTGCGATATCACGATCCAATCGTGGTCATTGAAACAAGCTCATATCTGGACCGTTGGTTCAACTCTGTGTCGGAGTTTCTTGAATAGCAATATGGAGAGACATGAGGCTGTGGTCACATCCCTTGGTCATGGGAAGAGAAGGAGTCGGTCCGGATAAGCTCCACATCGGATTTTCGGGGATCGGGATTTGTAAGTGACTAAAACTATGAATGCCAAGAATGCCGAAATTGCGATGTGTGAAATCCCAATTAGATCTGAACCGTTGAATCAAGTATTGATTGGAGGGTTATTGTTCTCTCTCACAGTTAACTATTGAGTTTGGATTCTGTTAGCAAAATAGACTCATGATTGCAAATCAGTTAGCATTTCAGTTGGCCTTTTAGTTGCTTGGACAATTTTCTTTCTTTTGCCTAAGGAAATGGGAAGTGGAACCGCCATGGGGGGTGTGTATAAAAGAAAATGTGACAGACTGTGTATGGTTGTTTATTCTAGAGTAAAAAGAGCTCGTGATTGAAGCAGAAAGGATGAGCTTGACTGGTACAGAGAATACGAAGAGTCTCAACTGCCAGATAGGCTGAGGAATCTCAGCATAACACCCAGTGATGTTGAACGTGTGGGAAAACCGCCAGAGAAGCTGAAGAGTTACCATAATGATCAGGTAGAGCACTCGAGAGGTGGAGGATATCGGCCTGGTGTGAACATGCAGAGGAATTGCACACATTGCATGGACAAGGTGCACAGAAGCTATATATACACGGTATAGAGAAGAGAGGGTGTGTTGTTACTGTGGGAGTTGTTGTTGTTGTTGTGGAGGAGAATTCAGGGGTGTACAAGGAGGCAGAGAACAGGAGCAGAAAATGCACAGTAGAGGAATGTTTCATTGAAAGGATATGGCGCAGAGAGCATAAAATGGAGAAGAATAGAAAGTGCAAGGGGTGTGCAGAAGACACTGATGCAAACAAGGCAGAGCAGTGTAACGGAATAGCGACAAGATTGGTAAGCCATTGAATAACTTTATTTCGCTGTAATGATGTTTAGTATCAAAGATTAATATTTTAGGGAGGTAGGGAGGTTCTCGGGAGGACTGTTGTCCTTAGAGGTTCAAGTGGGTGCTTGAACACAGGGAGTTGTAGCTTCCATCTGGTTGCAGCCAGAGAAACCAGGGTGGCAGGGTGGTGCAAGGGAGAACTCTTGTTCTTTGTTATACAGGTTGGTGCATGTATGATTGGAAGTTGGTGCTTCCATCCAGTTGGTTCTAGAAACACTCAGGGAGTTGGTGCTTCCTTCTAGTTGGTGTTAGAGAAACCAGGGAGTTGGTGCTTCCTTCTAGTGGGTGCTAGAGAAAACAGAGAGTTGGTGCTCTCAGCAAGTTGCATCTTGCAAAACAGAGGTTGTAGCCTCATTATGAGTTGGTGCTCATATGTATGATAATGTAAAGAA
>ML785845.1:223390-290217 GCA_009831015.1 Picea engelmannii | reverse complement strand
TCTTGGATAGCCAGAGATCACCAAATGACAAATCTGGTATTGGACTCAACAAGGTAGAAATCAGTGCTCCTAAGAAACCTGATATAGGTCCTTCATTTGTGAGAAAGAAAAGCAGGTGTGAGAGTGGGTGTAGCAGTTTTCTCCTGTGATTGAATATGGACATAAAATCCTTGGATTGAATGCATCATGGAAGAAAAATGAAAAGTGCAGCAATAGAGATCGATGAGATTCAATGGGGAGATCCAAGGGCTATTTAAAAGGTACAAGATACAATTGCACAGTGTTCCTGTAGAGACAACAAGAGGAAATATCTTGTCAAGGAAAGTTAACCTTTTAGGAACAAAGGGGGAAAATAGACAGAAGTAGAGAGATAACAGTGACAGGGGGAGGCATCCACTCATGATAAGATTGATAAAGGAGTCCAAGTAAGAGAGGTGAGAAATTTTGAATTTTCCACAGAGGATACAGCGGAAGTTGAAGATGAACAGGTCCAAGAATTAGAAAGAGAAGACTCTGATTTAGATACAAATATTCTGCAGGCCTAAAATGAGAGAGTCCATCCCATCGGGGGGAGTTTGCATTAATTTAATATCTGATGCCTTCTAAAATACTGCAACAACTCAGGGGGAGCATGTTCTCTTTGACATTGATGTCAAAGGGGGAGAAAAGAATCTGGGTGCCTTTGTTGCCATCAATGCCAAAGGGGGAGATTGTTGGAAATGTTTAACAAGTAGCATATGCTTGTCATTGATGGCAAGTACAGCAATGAAGATGGCATGGGTACAGGAAGAATGTACAAAGGATTGTTGGCATGTTTTACAGGCAACGTAGACTTGTCATTTATGGCAAGTACAGTAGTGATGATGGCTTAAGTACAACAGTGAAGATGGCAGGATCAAAGTGTGTATGTGAAGACTCTGCAAAGGCACAGAAGTCCAAGAATCCCTTGGGGATTTGGAAGTGAAAGCTCAGGAGGAACAACGTCGAGGAGCACGCGTGCAAAAAATCTCAAGATACAGGAGTTCGCAGAAGAGAAGAAAGACAGAGATCCACAGTCGCTGGATCTCATTCAGAAATCCTGTCAGCTGTCAGATAGGACAGGAGTTGCACGAGGTTTACCATCGGGAAAAGCCAAGGTGAAATCTCGAAAGAATGAAGGTTTTCAGATATGAATGAAGACAATGAAGAGGAGGACAGAGCCCAGTCGTTAGAACCAAGCACAAGACTCGACCATCGTCGGATCAAGGATAACCTGCATGCTCTTTAAAGTACAAGGAGAAGTGGGAGTAATTGTGATGTGCAAAATCATGATCTAATCTGAACCGTCGAGATCTAGGTTGATCTGAACTATTGATTTAAATCCTTATCAGAGTTTCGTGAATCGGGATTTTGAAATGTCCAATTCACTTGACAACGAGAACCCCAAAATCGCGATATGCGATTTCCCGATTTAATCGCAGCCATTAAAACAAGAATGGGATCTGGACTGTTGATTTTCTTCATTGGAGAATCGGGGATCGGAGGATCGGGAATTCCATAGGCATGTGCATGGTGACATCGAAAACGCTGAAACCCCGATGAGAGGTTTGACCAAGGTCATGTGTTGACGGTCATATGGGCCAAGGCCTATAGCCAGCAGGGCTATCATGTGGAAAGGGGCACATCGGCATCGAGGATCGAAACTTTGAAGTGACAAAGTCACTTGACATCAAGAATGCCGATTTCGCGATATGCGATATCGCGATGTAATCTGAGCCATCAGATTAAGGTTAAATCTGAACCGTTGATTCTGGTCAATAGAGAGGTGTCAGGGATCGAGACTTTGAAATGACAAAGTCACTTGACATCAGAAATGTCGATTTCGCGATGAGCGATGAGCGATTTAATCGCAGCCGCTGAATAAAGATCGCATCTGCACTGTTGATTCAAGTCTGTATTGGAGTTTCGCAGATCGCGAATTCGAGAGGCAAAGAACTCATTGCATCAAGAATGTCGATTTCGCGATATGCGAAATCGTGAAATGATCTGAGCCGTCAGATCAAGTGTTGATCAGGACCGTAGATGTAACTCCATATCGGAGTTTCGGGGATTGCGAATTCAAAATGGAAAGAACTCAATACAACAAGAATCCCTATTTCGCGATGTGCGATATCACAATCCAATCGTGGCCGTTGAAACAAGCTCATATCTGGACCATTGGTTCAACTCCGTGTTGGAGTTTCGCGAATCGCAATATGGAGAGACATAAGGCTGTGGTCACAGCCCTTGGTCACGGGAAGAGAAGGAGTTGGTCCGGATAAGCTCCACATAGGAGTTTCGGGGATCGGGATTTATAAGTGACTAAAACTATGAACGCCAAGAATGCCAAAATCGCGATGTGTGAAATCCTGATTAGATCTGAACCATTGAATCAAGTATTGATCGGAGGGTTACTGTTCTCTCTCACAGTTAACTACTGAGTTTGGATTATGTTAGCAAAATGGACTCATGATTGCAAATCAGTTAGCGTTTTAGTTGGCCTTTCAGTTGCTTGGACAATTGTCTTTCTTTTGCCTAAGGAAATGGGAAGTGGAACCGCCATGGGGGGTGTGTATAAAATAAAATGTGATAGACTGTGTATGGTTGGCTATTCTGGAGGAAAAAGAGCTCGTAATTGAAACAGAAAGGATGAGCTCGACTGGTACAGAGAAGACAAAGAGTCTCAACTGCCAGATAGGCTGAGGAGTCTCAGCATAATACCCAGTAATGCTGAACGCGTGGGAAAACCACCAGAGAAGCTGAAGAGTTACCATAATGATCAGGCAGAGCACTCAAGAGGTGGAGGATATCGGCCCGGTGTGAACATCCAGAGGAATTGCACACATTGCATGGACAAGGTGCACATAAGCTATATATACACAGTACAGAGAAGAGAGGGTGTGCTATTATTGTGGGAGTTGTTGTTGTTGCTGTGGAGGAGAATTCAGGAGTGTACAAGGAGGCAGAGCACAGGAGCAGAAAATGCACAGTAGAGGAATGTTGCATTGAAAGGATATGGCCCAGAGAGCATAAAATGGAGAAGAACAGAAAGTGCAAGGGGTGTGAAGAAGACATTGATGCAGCCAAGGCAGATCAGTGTAACAGAACAACGACAAGATTGGTAAGCCATTGAATAACTTTATTTCACTGTAATGAGGTTTAGTATCAAAGATTAATATTTTAGGGAGGTAGGGAGGTGCTCGGGAGGACTGTTGTCCTCAGAGGTTCAAGTGGGTGCTTGAACACAGGGAGTTGTGGCTTCCATCTGGTTGCAGCCAGAGAAACCAGGGTGGCAGGGTAGTGCAAGGGAGAACTCTTGTTCTCTGTTATACAGGTTGGTGCCTGTATGATTGGAAGTTGGTGCTTCCATCTAGTTGGTGCTGGAAACACTCAGGGAGTTGGTGCTTCCTTCTAGTTGGTGCTAGAGAAACCAAGGAGTTGGTGCTTCCTTCTAGTGGGTGCTAGAGAAAACAGAGAGTTGGTGCTCTCAGCAAGTTGCAGCTTGCAAAACAGAGGTTGTAGCCTCATTATGAGTTGGTGATCATATGTATGATAATGTAAAGAATGTAACTATTACTTATCATATAAAGAAAAAGAGGTTTTTACCTTGTATGGGTTTCCTCAGGAAATATCTGTCTCTGTGTTTCTCATATATGTGACTGATGTTGAATGTGTTATTGTTTATTTCCTTGCATTACTGTGATCATCATTTAGTGTTTCAACAAAGAGTTTAAAAGAAGCATAATTGTTTAAGCTCAGGTACAACTGATTCACTCCCCCCCCCTCTCAGTTGTCCAACAGTTTCAACTTGGAGTTTCATAATGAAAAAAAACACAACTCTTATCTTGCATGAATTACAGACCTTCTTATTTATAAATATTTTTTTCTAACATACTGTTTTATTGTTTTGATTTGCAGACAGAAGGATGCACAAATTTTTAGTTATGTATTTACTTTTCTATTAAAAAAAAATTTTTGATTTTGGAAACTTATTAAAAATTTGTGAGAAAATGGAAACAAATCATAGACGGAAAAATAGATTAGGTAATTTTTTTCATCGTCAATCAATTAATCTTCCTAAAATCAATTAGTCATCCTACTTTTTGATCCTTGCGATTGCACGAAGCATGGAGGATAGCATATTTATTGTAAAAATAAAAATAAAAAAAGCTTGAAAATAAAATCCTACCTACTCTATGCTAATTATAATTAAAAATTAGTTACATGTAATTAAACTTCCAGTGGAGCCATTCACATAACAATAGTAAAACTATGTTCATTTTCATTTTTACGCATGAAAAATAGAAATATACAAAAGTGAACAAATTGAATTGTTGTGACTGTGATTTAACTAAATAAAAAAAAAAAATTTTTATCTAATTGAGTACTTACTTGGAACCATTGCTCGATAAGGCTTTCATAGGCGCGATGTTCCTCACTCAGATCATGCTATAAATCCTCTTCATCTTCCTCGATCTCCTATTCAATCAATTGTTCATCATCGGATGCATAAGAGTCTTCAGATGTTGGATTTTCAATTGTTTCTTGAGGAGTATTTGAATCTTTGATCCTTGTCAATATCTCCTCTTCCAGGGAAGAGGAAATCCTGACATCTGCCAGGATATTTAGTGAGTAGTTCCAAGATGAAATTCATTGTTAAACCATGTTGAAAAAGGATTCTTACAACACCCAAATCAAAATGAAAAACTTAAATAAAAACAATCTTGCTAAAACATAAAACAATTACTCTTCACAGTTGTGGAAATTAAATGCTCTTGACAGTTGGGAGGGACATTGAGGAGTCTCCTCTCAAGAGCTGCTATGACCCTCTTACGAACACATGTAGATCACACTTGCAGAAATTTAAACACTCTTGCATAAATCGAAATCTATAGGAATTGAAATTACTCTTGCGGAAATTGGAACACTCTTTGCATAAATTGAAATTCACACTTACCTAGTTGGCAGGGAGAACATGAGGAGTCTCCACTCAATTATCTTCTATGACCCTTTACCAACACGTCTAGATCACACTTTCATGAATTGAAAT
This sequence comes from Picea engelmannii, assembly GCA_009831015.1. Lineage (NCBI taxonomy): Eukaryota > Viridiplantae > Streptophyta > Pinopsida > Pinales > Pinaceae > Picea > Picea engelmannii. Next base: position 285,149 of record ML785845.1, on the reverse strand, counting down.
GAAAAAAAAAATAGAAATTGATACCTCAATCCATCGTGCTTCCCGAACAACGACACCAAAATGTTGGGCTCTATAGATGTCCTAAAAACAACCTATATGCATCAGTCGAAGGTAGGCGATGGCATAATAATTTTACTTGTTGCCTACGTAGGTTCTTACCTTCCATTTTCAATACCTTATCCTCCATAGATGCAACACCTGTAAAGGGACAACAATCGTAAAAGGAACAACAGTTGTTCCGTTCAAATGAACGACACTTCCTGTAAAGGGAACAACAATCGTAACAAGGGAACGATAGTCATTACATTGGGCCAAACTAATGTTGTATTAATTGCATTGTATTACTTGCCCAACTATCTAATTTTTCAATCCGAGGTTCATAAACTTACAAAGAACATGCAAAGTATATGTAGGATTGAAGCTAGACTAATCTAATCTAATGTTTAAGCTACAACTGAAATTGAATCATTAATATAATCCAAGAAGTTGAAACACATGACTTGGAATTGAATTTCTCCAACACATGACTAAAATGAAATTGCGTAAATGAAATTAATCTAGGAATGGAGAACTACATGAAGGAAAAGCAATACAACATGTGAAGAGTTTAATGACACAACCACATATGTGAGCTCACACCAATGAAACAATCTTACATTACAATAATCAAATCAATCTTCATAATGGAACAATGAAAGCATGGAAACCAAAACTATGAATCAAAGCTAAGAATCCCTTTCTTCCCAATTACAAATCTAAGACTAATCGATATTTCTACTTGAATTATAATGACTACTCAATGACTACTGACCACCCCCTCATGAAGAGAGAGCACTCTCTTTTATACATGAGAGCCTTGAATATAAGATAATCATCTCATAATTACAGATCCACTTTTCTCTCAACCAATTTCCCATTATTACAAAATATAATCCCTTTAAATCCTCACACATATCTCTCATATATCTTGGATAAGATATGGCAACCAAATCTCCATGATATTCTCCTTGGAATAGGCTTGAATTATCTCCTCAAATATTGAAATGGTGGAGGAAGTATTTGAGAAGTCCTTTTGAATTGATCCTTCACATATTCTTACACATTACAAAGCTCACACATTTTTGAGATATATATGAAAACATGTTGATTTTATAATACTTAATCAAAAATTCCTTTTTAATACTAAAATGAATAAAGTGGAAAATAATAAGGTGAAACCCAAATAAATTTTTGAAAATGATATCATGAAAGATTAATGGGCGATGAAATGTGAAGAATGATGAAGGGAAAGGTGGATGAAAATATGACATTTCTGAGCCCCAACACCCTTTCCACACTATTGCGCTCACCACCCTTATGTTCTTCCTGTACCTGGAATGCATCGCGGGTATTATCTTGCATCAACTAAAGTGAGTACAAATTTTTAACATCATACCTGACAAATTTACAGAACTCACAGAATGGCATATGGGTCATCCTCTGGTACTTCTGCAAAGTTGGGCAGTGGGGTGGAACATGGTCCCGCTGTCTACATATCTCACACCATTTTGTCTCCCTAGATGGAAATGGACTAGGTGCACTTGTTTCCACATAATTTGGCAGGATGAGGCATTCATCTCTCGGATTCCCTTGTAATCGAAAAGTAGTACAAAAAACATGCTCGTGAACAACCTTCGTCTTAGACATACCTTTCAATTTCATCGTTAGGTTGGCCAATTGTGTTTTCACCTGCACCAAACCTATCAACATTTTCTCCCCTCCTAGGGTAGCTTCCAGGTGCATTGCAATTTCTACCACCTCTTTTTGAGTTGTCACCTTCTATTGGGTGATTGAAACTCATATATGGAGAAGTAAACCCACAATAAACCATTCTTTATGTTGCACGTCATGGATTTGGAACGTCATCCTATCCAATAAAATTTTAAATCCTTGGTCATAATCCCATACAGTCTTGCCTTCCTTTTGTTTGATATCTTTTATCTATGTGATACATTGGTATTCTTAGTTAGGTTTTTGGAACTCCCTAAGAATATCTTGCTTAATCTCATTAAAGGAATTCATTTGTCCCCCTAGTGCAGTAGCCTTATACTGTATATACCATGTCAAGGCTTTGTACCTGAACGTGGTCTCCGGTTGCATGATTTTGGTTGCTTTGTCGGTGATTCTCTTCACAGACCAGATTGTTGGGTATGTGTTATATTCTTTGCACGACTAATTTTAGTGGTTGTTGTGTTTCTTCGGGCGCACAAGGGGGAAGAGCCCCTGAGAAAAAAAAAATCCTCAGGAAATGTGTCACATTTTTGCCTTGTTTTTTGTGTCCATTGTTGGGAAATTTTTCGGCACATGGTTTTTGCTGATGGTTTTCTATTTTCGGTTAAGGAATTAGGTTTGTTGAATAATCCAGGTCATTGGGTTAGAGTTTTGGATGTTGTTGGATCCTATATGTATATTGTGTTGTAAACAATGTATCACATGAATGAATATATAATATGTTGGTTTTCCCGGTTTGGGTTTCTCGAGGAAAAAAAAATTCTTACAAGATAGTTCTTTCGGAAAGGCATGCCCAACAAAATAGATTTCAACCAAGAAGTGTTGGTTTGCATAATCCTAGGAAACCTCAACATATCATAATCAAAGAGCTTCCAAACCTCTAGAAACAAATAGTATGGTGGATAAAGAACTCTTACCATGGTGCAACCTTTGAAATCTACCATATAACCAAGAGACTTTTATGGTTGCCAAAGAGGCCACTCAATTGGCAAGTGAGAATTTCAAAGATGGACCAAGTAATTTTATCAAATATGTGGGTGATTTGTTTGATATGATTAATAATGTCTCCAACCATTTTAATAAAAAAATCAAAGGTACAAAAGAGAAGACTCTTGACCAAGCATATTTTTTTAATGAATCTACAACATTCTCCAAAATGTCCACCTTCACTAGCAACACCTTCTCCTCTTCAACCATGTCTCTAATAAAATTATATTGAACATCAATATGCTTTGTCTTAGAATGATAACGTGGGTTCCTTGCTAGGAATATTTCACTATGACTGTCACAATGTATCCTTACAACTTGTTGTACCAACCCAATACCTAAACAAAATCTTTGTAAACATATTGATTTTTTTCTTGCATGAGCGGCTTCCATGTATTCAACCTCTATAGTTGAGAGTGCCACTATAGACAGTATTTGTATCATCCAACTGATTTCTCCTCTGAATAGGTTAAAAACATACCCACTTGTAGATATTATGTGATCTATATTTTGAGCCTAGTCTGCATCAACAAATCCATGTATGTCCAACAATCTATTCAATCCTAGTCTTTATTGGTAGCACAATCCATAACTAGTAGTTCCATGTAAATACCTAAAAACCCTCTTTACTATTGTTCAATGCTCCTTTCCTGGTTTTGACATATACCTTCTCAAAACTCCCACTGCATTTGCAATGTGAGGTCTAGTATAGACCATATCATACATCAAAATGCCAATCAGGAATGATTTTAAGGATGGAAATTTATTTTTAAATGTAGAAACCTTGGAGAATCTTACTAATCCCTCATATGTCAACTATAAATGTTTGGAGACATTTTTGTAAAAATATTCAAATTTCTAAGTATTTTATATAGTTTTTATAAAATTTTGGCGATTTTTAAGGTAAAATAATTTTATCCTATAGAATTTGGGCGAATCATTTTTAAAATAACGAATCTTGTTTTTGGAAAAACCATGGAAAATTAGCCCATGAGCGAAATTTAGCCCCTAAAATCATCCCTGAATTCCAATTGCACTAGCATATAGAACATGGGATATGTCCTCTTCCTCTTCCTGTGTCTTGGGACATTGATCTATAGATAACTTTACACCTACATGAATAGGAACCTTGATCAATCTACATTCCTGCATATTAAACCTCTACAATATTGACTTAACATATTTTCTCTTATTCAACTAGAGTTTTTTGTTTTTTCAATCTCTTCTAATTTCCATGCCCAAAATAAAGTTTGCAGCACCAAGATCTTTCGTGTCAAAATTAGAGGACAATTGAGTTTTCACATCCTGGATAATTTTCTCATCGCTTTCTAATAACATCATATCATCCACATACAAGACCAAATAAACAAGACAATCACCTACTAATTTGGAATACACACAATGGTCATCTTTTCTCATTATGAAGCAAAGTTCCATTGTATTTACTATAAGTATCATATTTTTATACCACATCCTTGGTGATTGTTTTAACCCATACAGGGACCTGCACACTAGCTCTTTATTTGCCTTCACTAAAAATTCTTATGGTTTCTTCATGTAGATTTATTTTTCCATATCTTTATGTAGGAATGTTGTCTTCACATCCATATGTTTTACTTTAAAATCAAAAGCAACAACAATTGTTGGTGTTTTTTTTCCATGCTTGTGTGTGTCCTTCCTAACATTGGGGAGTTTAGAACTAGGTTTCATCCAGAGTTGACCAACAAAAACCCCAAAGCATCGACATATCAATCCTCAGCTAAGGTCGAGGAAGGTCTCACCCGATATGTAGAGAGGATCATAGAGACCATAAGGTCTTGTAACAAGGATGAAGGATAAACATACAAATATCCATTGGGGTTGTCATTCATGTGATTCATTTCTGACAAATTTTTAGGACTAATAAGTAAAAAAATACACACACATATCCAAATAGTACATGATAGACACATAATATATAAAAACTATCATGTCTTTATTATGAAAGTCATTTCATTACACATAGTCATACATTAAGTAGACTATATATGACAACCACATAACTGTATATCTTCATTTATATAAATCCTATAAAATACAATACATTGCACAATGCACATTCTCTCAAGAATTCAAATAGATGATAGAATTATAAATATATTCAAAATAATTATAGTACTACAACATGCTCAGAGCGATATCGACACTAAGGATTCAATGAATCTCTTCTAAAACATCTAGCTAGCCCCATTTCTGATATCATTGCTTCATTTTATAGATTTCTTTGTTCATGCGCTCTATCTATTTCTGCTCTGCTCCACTTGCTCAACTGACAAAACTACCTTGCGTGATTTTGAAACCTGCCTGCAATCCACATAGCCTTCAAGAATCATGGAAATATTAAATTCCCTCCTAGCTCATCTTTTGTCAACTCCACAATTGATCCAAGTGGATATTAGTGGCCACCCACCTATTCCAACTGAATCCTCTTGACAATTTTTAGTTCATCATGTTCTTTTGTACTTCTTTGTAATTGTGGGTTCTACACTTCCGGGGTTGTCTAAATACATACACATATTCTAGGAGGATACTGGTGCCTCCCACCTAATCCAACTGGATTATTTTGGATGTTTTCATGTCATCACATCTGTCTGTACTTCCAGGGTTGTTTTGGGGCCCTAAACAGTGTTTTTTTGGCTTTCCACAGTTAAGCTATAGACGAAATTAGAGTTTGATAATGTAATGTGTATTTATCGAAAATACCTTTCCAACAAGCTATCATGCGCCTAAAATGAAGGTCATATGCAAAATTTACAACCCCGGGAAGTTGAGGTACCAACTTACCCATAGGGGCCCACATGAGTTTCGGCATTTCCCCTCCTAGTGTTATTTTTTTGGATGTATAGGGTTTTGGAATTCATGAGTAATATTATAAATGCCTATACAGCCTCATTTTAATGATTCTACTCATATGGATGCACGTAGCAGCCACATGTCTTCTTAGAGATAGCTACCACCATTCGAGGAAGTTGTTTTAGTTCTGTAGTTTTACAGTTTCAACATATTTCATTTATTCAATAGAAGATATTGTTCACTAGATATTTGTGTTTTTATCCATATCTTTGTGTTTATTATATTTAGTTTTTTAATTAGTTCGTTCCGCTCCTAAATCCGGATCAATGGTATCAGAGCAGTCTGCTCTTCATTTATTTTTCTTCATGCATGTCCCTGACAAGATCTGGGTACAAGAATTTGGGACTCGAACCAATCAATCCTTTGCAAGATTGTTTGCATCGAGACTGACAACAACCCATGGGGGATGAAAATAAATGTGATGGAGCAGGAGATCCTTTTAAAATGTTTCTCGAGATAGCCCTTGTGCGACAAAAGAACGAAATGATGGGCAATTTTGGACACCTCCTTCGGTGGTTTCCCATAGGAGAAGCATCTTCATAAAGCGCCCACGCAACCCCCTTCAAGGTACATGTAAATTTTGATATTCCATTATTTTAAGGAATGATAGATTTGGATGTTGTAGATAAATGGTTGAATCTACTTGAAGGGTATTTTTTGGTCCACAATTTTTCTGATAGGGAAAATATTACTTTTTCACTCCTCAAGGTCGTCCCCCATGTTAAGGACTGATGGGATACTTACTCTGAGAAAAGGGACATAGAGGAATCTGCAATATTTGTGGTTTCCCCTACATGGGATTCCTTTCGGGATGCCATTAAAGAACAATAGTACCATGTTGGAAGCTACGAGGACCAGTACACCATATGGAACACCCTGTGTTAGAAAAGGGACTAGACAGTACCATATTTCACCAATATGTTCCATACCCTACTCAACAAATTGGGTATCAAAGACTTTGAGGGAAATCTGGTGCTCAAATACCGTGGTTTTTTTCATAGACACATTTAAACATAAATGGATTTTCTGGACATTGCCTCATTGGGTACAACTTATAGATATGTTGTCAAGATCGAGTAGAAATTTAAGTAGAAGAGGAAAAAGTTTGGATCTACAAACTCCTCAAAGTTGAAGCAGAGAAAAGGTGGCCCCAATCCACACAACAAGAGATAGAGAAAATATGGCCACTCTTAGGACAATCAATCCAAGCCACAACACAAGAAGGGAAATGAGAATATGAAGAAGGACACGGGAAAATGTTGTGAAAACCATAAAATCCATTGGCACAACATCGAAGAATGTTACTCCAAACAATCAGTCATGGTTGAGCTGAAGGATTCTGAGTCAAAGGTTGATTTTGACTCAGAATCAAATACAAAAGGAGCAAAGCGGATTATTGATGTTGAACCCAGTGCCACTGTTGCTACCACCAAATTCTAGCCAAGTGAACTAGAAGAACCAGAGGAAGGGGAACATCTATTTCACTCACAAAAGTGGGTAAAGGGGGCTCCACTTCATTTCATTGTCGATAGAGGAAGTCAGAAGAACCTGATCTTAGCAGAGGTCATCAAGTGGTTAGACTTGTCTATGACACTGCACATGCATCCCTACACCATTAGCTAGATTCTCCAAGGAAGAGATATTTGTGTCAGCCAACAGTGCCACCTTCCCTACAACATCAAGCCTTTCAAAGACGAGGTATGGTGTGAAATTTCTCCCCTTGAAGTTTTTGATGTTCTTTTAGTACATCCATATTTGTGGAAGCGTCATCGTGTGTATGAGTCTATACCTCGCAGTGTTATAATTACTTTGGGTAGACAATTATATAGGATACCAGAGGTAGCATCGCCTACCACTATTTCTTTAATCTCTGCTAAGAAATGCAGTAAGGTCATTTCATAGAACGAGAAGTTCATCTTATTTGTGATCTGTGCTCATAGTAAGCAGAAGGTTGTCTCCACATCCGTGGCCTCTACACAGATCCTCTCTTTACAATAGAAGCAAGTGAATGAGATCATGGAAGAGTAAAGAGACATATTCTCCTCACCCATCGGGGTACTGACACACTACCAAGTCAAGCATCTAATTGATTTAACCCCAGGCGCACCTATGCCTAATGGACTAGTCTATCATCGTTCGTTGATGGAAAATTACCAAATCAAGTGTCAAATCCAAGAGATTATTCAAAAGGGGAACATCACACCCAACTCCTCCCCTTGTAGAAGCCCAATTGTACTAGTGCAAAAGAAGGACAAGACCTAGTGATTCTGCATTTATTACAGAGCATTAAATAAAATCACAGTTAGGAACCAGTACCCAATTCCCATAATTTATGACCTTCTTGACCAACTCAAGGGGAAAAAGTTATTCACCAAGATTGACCTAAAGTCTGGCTACCACCAGGATCCTATTGAACCAACTAATGTATGGAAGACAACTTTAAAATCTAAATAAGGTCTCTTCAAATGGTTTGTCATGCCCTTTGGATTAATATATGCACCAACCACTTTCATGAGGTTAATGGATGATGTATTGAGACCCTTCACCAAATATTTTGTGGTGGTATATTTGGATGACATCCTTATCTTTAGAATTACTTGGGAGGAGCACATGAGGCATATTCAACAGGTTTTGAGCACTCTACAACAACACAAGCTATATGCCAACATGGAAAAATGCTCCTTTGGCATGAACAGGGTCCAATACTTGGGATACATTTTTTATGAGAATGGGGTACATGTTGATCCAACTAAGATCCAAGTAACTCATGACTAGTCATCCTCGACCACACTAACCAAGCTTCGGAGCTTCTTGGGATTGGCCAACTTCTACCAACGGTTCAAGTTTGGATTCTCCCATATTGCATGGGTCCTCATCTAAGTGACCAAGGGTGGTAGTAGGGAAACATTCACATGGGGGAAGCAACAAAAACGAGCACTTCATGATCTAAAACATCGCGTGTGCTCATCTCCAGTACTCTCCTTGCTTGATCTGCAACAATCATTCAATATTTAGACTAATGCATATGACTATGTTGTAGGCGTAGTTCTCACTTAGCACGGTCATCCAGTGGCATACCATAGTGAGACACTCTCAAATACTTTCCATAAATACCCCACCTATGACAAGGAAATGTATTCCATTGTACAAGCATGTCGTTAATGGAAACATTACATTCTGGGAAAGGAGACGATCATCCACACTGATCACAAGCCTCTGTAGTTCATACAAACACATGGGAAATTGCAGAATGACTGCCCTCAAAAGTGGTCCACCTACCTGTAGCAGTTCCATATCAACATCAAGTATAAGACAAGGAGAAAAAATCATTTCTATGACTACCTTAGTCAACCTCTTTTGGTTTCACTCACCATTGTGCTCCATTCCTGTGGATATGAGGCATATGAGTGGCCCCAACTTTATCAGCAAGATTCAGACTTCGCCACCACCTATGAGCTCTTGGGTGCATGCATGAATGCCACTTATTTTCACATTTAGGAAAGATTGTTATGTCATTTGAGCCATCTTTGTGTTCTTGCAAGAAAGCTTGCAAAGGTAATTTGGGAAGCCCACTACAATCGGATGGCAGGACATTTTGGCATGGAGAAAACTGTGGTCATTCTACTTAAACATTTTTATTGGACAAAACTTTGATAGGACATCAGCAAGTATATTAGATCTCTCACTTCCTATGCCATTTCCAAGCCAGCCATTAAGAAGAAAGGCTTATACACCCATCTTCCTACTCCCAAGAAGCCTTGGGAATCCATATCGATGGATTACATGTCTGGTCTTCCATCCACCAAGCAAGGAAATGATTGTGTATTTGTGGTCATTGATCAGTTTTCAAATATGGCCATACTCACATCCTACAAGAAGAACATCACAATGGCAGATACTACCAACATTTCTTCGAACGAGTGTGGGTCCATTTTGGGATACCACAGACCATCATCTCTGAACAGGACAACTGGTTCCTCAACACATTTTGGTCAAGTCTCTGGTCACTGTTGGACACCAAGATCACTAAATCCACTGCTTTCCACCCCTAAATAGACAACCAAATAGAGGTCGTCAATCAAATGATTGCGCACATCCTGCCCATGTACAACTCTAAGAATTCACGTACATGGGATGAGAGTCTCCCCTATTTTCAACACGATTACAACAGGGCTCTCCATAGCCCATTTCAGGTGGGGCTGGGATTCCAACCCTTGGGTACCATTGATGTTTCACTACCTCTTGCAACCACACATACAGATTCTTCCCATGTTCAATCTGAGACCAACAAATCCACCAGATTCATTAAGTGGATTCAACACATACGCCAATAGGTCCATGAGATTTTTCAGAAATTCAATGCTAAGTACAAGCAACGCCATGATCATAACAAGGTAATGCACCAGTTTCAAGTTCGAGATAAGGTATGGTTACATTTGAAGAAAGAGAATCATATAGGGCCCCATCAGAACCTCCACCCACTTCTCTATGGGCCTTACACTATCACCAAGGTTGTGGGTAGCAATTTCGTTGAGCTCAACACTCCACCCTTCCTTAGCTCCCAACCAATGTTCAATGTGGACCTCCTTCGACCATATTTTCCACCATTATTAGACACCTTGGAGATCGAAGAACAACTGAAACCAACAGATCTCAACCCATACTGCATGGAACAAGAATCCATTGATCATATAGTGGCCACACAGTTCAAGGGAACTTTCCAGTAGAGGATCCAACTCTATTAGGTTGTCAAGGCAGTGCATCTCCTACTCCAATGAAAGTGGCTCACCCAAGGCCAAATTCAGTATAAATTTCCTCACGTGATGGGGGAACTCAATGCAATGGAGACCATTTCTTACTAAGGGGGGAGGATTGATCCAAGTGGATATTGGTGGCCACCCACCTATTACAATTGGTTCCTCTTGACAATTTTTAGTTCAACACATTCTTCTATACTTCTTTGTAATTTTGGTTTCTACACTTCTAGGGTTGTCTAAAGACCTACACATCTTCTAGAAGGACATCGATAGCCTCCCACCTAATCCAACTGGCTTATTTTGGATGTTTTCACGTCAACACATATTTTTGTACTTCCAGGGCTATTTTGGGGCCCTAAATAATGTTTTTTGTCTGGTCACATTCAAACTATAGACACAGTCAGAGTTTGACAGCGTAATGTGTAGTTCTCAAAAATACCTTCTAAACAGGCTATCACACGCCTAAAACGGAAGTTGCATGCAAAAGTTAAGACCCTGGGAAGTTGAGGTACCAACCTACCCATAGGGGCCCACATGAATTTTGGCGTTTCACCTCCTAGGGTTAGGTTTTTTCATGTCTATGGTTTTGGAATTCATGAGTAATATTAAAAATTCCTATGGAGCCTCATTGTAATGATTATGCTCAGACATATGCACGTAGCAGCCACATCTCTTCTCAAAGATAACTACCACCATTCGAGCAAGTTGTTTCAATTATGTAGTTTTACAGTTTCATCCTATTTCATTTATTCAATAGAAGATATTGTTCATTAGATATCTGTGTTGTTCTCCATATCTCTGTGTTTATTGTATTCAATATGTTAATAATTTCGTTCTGATCCTAAATCCATATCAACAATCCCTTGTTTTGTCGGCAGTACTCATTCAAAGATATTTCTTGATGATTCTTTTCTTGATTCTAGTGTGCATCTTCTTGATTTTTGGTGCACATCAAAAATGGGATAGATGCGCATTCAATAATATTTTTTGCCTATTGCGAGCTGTCAAAAATTGGTCTGGAACATACTCATTTTCATTCTGCATACATTACCTTAGGTGTGTGCAAAAATTCGGAATGAGTGCGCACAACTTTGTTTGTGCGCTCATGCGAATAGAACCCAAAAATTTTGGTGCTAATAAGCCCCCACCACTATTACTTATCTCCTCCTTGATCCAACTACTTTATGGAATTACTTCTACAGTGGAAGAAATAGTGATTTTGAGTTCTTATAGGAATTCATGAAATTGACACCCAGACTCATTAAAGTGGTCTTGGAGCTTCTGCATAAGTTGGAAAACCACATATACTTCCATAGTTGTGACCTAAGGATTTGTTAGGTATGTTTTGTTGAGTTTCTCGATAAGAGGGTTGACAACAACTTGCATGTCAAAGAGCTGAGTGAACAAGGTCAAATATTTATTAGTTGCAACTGAGATCATATCAAACATATTTTGTTGCTTAGCTCATGCTACAATGATCTCCTTTGTTCTTGTTTTGATAATCATCATTGCAGTGGCACGCTCCCTGGGAGGCAATGAGGTTAGGTATAGTTTTTGTTGCGTGACCTCTCTTCAGCCACACAAACCCATTTTGTGATTGTAGATACTTCTAGTGACATTTGGAAATGGGTCCATAGGGTGGAGTTGTAGTCAACAAGTTTGGAGAATGCTTTCACCCAATGTTGAACAATGTGGAGAGTTGCCTTGGATGACTTACTCAGTGTCTATAGTTGTGAGGCAGGTGGATTGGTGTGTTGTGTTGGTTAACAAAGGGTGGTGAACTACGATTTGAGTAGTTGCAAGTGATATTTTACTACTGAGAGATTAAATCCTGAAAGGATGTCACATCTGTGAGAAGAAGTTGTAGGAATTTGGGCATATAAGCTATCTATGGCCCCAACCACATCAATAAATGTGATACAGATCTCAATGAACTTGGTTTGAGAGGTTGTTTGTGTCACCCTTTCAGTTTCATATCGCCTTTGTAATTATTGATGATACTTAATTTATTTTTGTTATTGCTCACGCATTTGATTATGCATGGCGATGTTAACTTGTTGTTGGAGATATAATTGGGCATGGACTTGTCCTAGATGGTCATTATGCTCACCCAATTCAGAGAGTAGAGTGGAAACACAATCTTGTATGAAGGGAATTGGGATGGGTACCACCACAGTTGGCATCTACGGTAAGTAATGTGGGGAATTCCACTCGAAGGAGTCAAGCAAAGGCATTGGAATTTGTTCCAAAATATTATTAAGTTTAGAGCTGCTATTAAGTTATTTTCAATTTACTAGACAATAATAGCATAAGAAGGATCACTTAGAGAAAAACAATCATAAGGTACACAACATTTTATCCTAGGAAAACCTTATGGGGGAGAAAACCTAGCAAAAACTTCCTTAATATAGATTGCCAATACAATTCCAAGATAGAAGACCAAACCACCAAGAATATCCAATACCAAGCATGCACCTCTCTCTTCTCCTTATTCTAATTGAAGCTTCCTTCAAAACTTGTGCACTAGATGAGTGACTTAAGTGAGTGAGAGAATGAGGCATCATCCTCTCTTATTTATACTAGCTGATAGGTGCTAGGGTTATGTCTCTTCACCAAGCAGGGTCGACTTCTTAAACTAGTGGTTAAAACCACTTTCCCTAGGGGACGACTTTACAAAACAAACCATACAACTATGGCTTGACCAATCCAAAAAAGGGGATTTAGTCTTATACAAATCCTGACATGATCAATCCACAAAAGGGGATTTGATATATATAATAATAACTCAATTATAATTAGAATATTCTTCACATTTACAATATTTCAACACTCCCCCTTAACAAGAAGGGTATTCTACAACATCATCAAGAGAGAGAGAGGGGGGGAAGCATCATCATTAGTATTTGGAACATTGACTGGCACATCTATAAATCATCGAAAGTTTTTCTCATCATCAATAACGTCATCTTTCATAGCATGGAGTTAGAGTAGTATCATCATCATCTACATCAACATCAATTAGCATAACGCTAAGACAACAACATCATCAACATCGTCATTAACAACATGAGGTTAGTACAACATCATCAACAACAACACGAGGTTGATACATCATCATCAACAACAGCACGAGGTTGATACAACAACATCATCATCATGTAGAAATAGAATGAGGCATGTGCAACAACAACATTTTCTAGTACTCTAACAGACTGTCCTTACCGGACCTTTGGGATATTCCTTGGAATCAAAAGATTCCCTAGGATATAAAATCCTAATGGAGCTACCATGTGGTACTTCGACAAACCTTCCTTACCGGACCTTTGGGATCTGCCCAAGATTCATAATATTCCCTAGGATATAAAATCCTAATGGAGCTACCACTACTGACCACAACTATCATATACATGCATAGGTACTCTGACAGACCATCCTTACCGAACCTTTGGGATCTACCTAGGGATGATCAATCCCCTAGGATATAAAATCCTAATAGAGCTACCTGTTGTTGGTCAGGATACCATAGTATCATCAAAATCACTCCCCATTTTGAGGGAGGTCCTTTTAGACAATACCAAGCTTGTATCAGAAGTACTGAAAATTTACACGAGACCGAGTTTTGGTCAGCACATCTACAACCTACTCATTTGTGCCAACATATTGGATCTTTACAACTCCCCTATGCACCATATCACAAATGTAGTGATATCAGATCTCTATGTTCTTTGACTTATCATGTAACACTGAGTTCTCCGTCATTTTTATGCAACTCTAGTTATCACATAGAATCACGGTGGCTTCCATCTCCAAATTGAACAGACCTATTAACAACTTCTGAAGCCATATGGATTCACAACTAGTGGAACATGCTGCAATGTATTGTACTTATGTCGTGATGAGAGAAACTATATTGCTTCCTTCTTTTCCATGAAGTCGTGGTTGACCCCAGACTAAAATAACATCCTAAAGTTCTCTTTCTATCAGAAGCACTTCCAACCTAGTCTGAATCAGTATAACCATACAGTCTTAAGTCATGATATTCAGTATAATAGAGATGCTAATCCAATGTATCCTTAAGGTATCTCATCACATGCTTTGTAGCTACAAGGTGAACACGTCTAGGATCTACCAAATACTGACTCAATGTGTTCACAACAAAGCATATATCTGGCTTGGTATTCATCGGATACATCAACGAACCAATAATTTTTCTATATAGAGTAGCATCAACCAATTCCAACGAAGTATCAACCAGGAGCTTCCTTTGTTTCCATGGGTGTGTTCATGGATTTACATTCCATCATGTAAAATCTCTTCAGTATTTCAACTGCATACTTCCCTTGGTTAAGGAATATCTTCTCTGGGATTTGCCTGTTAGGGTCCTAACCTTCACATAGGTAGAACAATATATTCAGATGTAATAAAGGTCAATATTAATAAGGCCTTTCAATAAAATAGAATAAGGTGGATGTAAGATGACCTAATAGAAGCTTTCACTTCTAGAAGGATCTTCCTCTAAATGCTTCTTTTTAGTATAAATAGGAGTCGAGGGTATGAGAACCCTAGCTTGGATATTATTGTAATAGAGCTCTGCTCAATTGGAGGTTGCCTCCTCAAAGAGGCCTGTGAACATTGCTTTCAGATTCAAAGTGATATTTCTTTTGTTATTCTTATATCATTTCAGTGTTATTGTGGTGAATGTTCTGGTTATATTGTTGTTATTCTACCATTACTAGCATTTTATTTCTATTATGCATACGTTTTATATCTGGTATATTACAAGTGGTATCAGAGAAATTTCCTAGACAGAAAGTGTGGGTTAATTTTTTTTTTTATTGCAGAGATGTATTCTGGCGTCTTTAAGCCACATAGATCTGTCATTACGTGCATAAACCCGCAGTTGAGGGATTCATACATGCAGGAAATACAACTGGTACTTAAGCGCACATCTGTTGGCCACCCTTGTAACCCCTGTTGGTACCCCTTCGAGTGGTAGTGCATTAGACAACACCTGTGTACAGATCAGCCTAGATTACCTTAAGCCCTCTTTGGATAAACCGATCAGCATCCTGACTGCTATAGTGTCATCGAGAACATCACTCAGGAAGATACTATCTAGTACCTGGGTAGTCAGGTAGTACAGCTAAGGGTATGGTCTATCCTCCTTAGTTAGTGCCCTAAGATATTGGGTCAAGTACTACTATTGGACCCTGCACATATATCAGAGAGCTATAGCACAGGGCAAACCCTTGTCTGTAGAACCCTTGAATACCTAACCCTTGGGGACAGAAACATAAATAAATTAAAACAGATAAGATATATTGCCACGCAACTGTGTTTGGGTTTCCAAGTAAATACACATTTCTTTCTAGTTAAGCATTTGGGCATTTCCTCTCTACAATATTCTTCAGATCGGCGTATAACTCCGCAAAAAAAAAAAAAAAAAATATGGAAATGTTTTCACCATTATTTCAGACCTATTCCATTGGATTCATTTCTTCACCCTTATCACATTCATCCATATCATTTTTTCAGAAAAAAAAATTTACCTCGCCCGCCCCTTTTTAGTTCCCCCATCCTCATGGCCCATACTTGTAGCCAAGACTTGGAAGCTCGCTTCAACACCTTGCAATCTAGTCTCATTGAGACCCAACAAGAAGTGAAATAGCTCAGTGCCAATGTTGTTGCCATCAATACAACCATGCAGTGCTCAATGGGCGAAATCAAACAAGACCTCACCACCCATATTGAATCAGTCTTTTGGACACTTTGCACCAAACTGCATATCCTTACAGATAACCCTTCCTCTTCCTCACCCCCACATACTGAAGGTGACCATTCCTCTCATTCCCATACCTTGCAGAACCATCACTTTCAACGTGACCTACGCCTTCCACGGGTGGATGTGACAAAATTTGATGGCTCGGACCCCACTAGTTGGGTAACCCAAATGGAACATTACTTCTCTTTATACAACATTACAGATGACTTGGCCAAACCCTGGTATGGTGTTCTCCATCTAGATCAAGAACGTTGGCAATAGTGTCAATGGAGAAATTTTTTTGCATCAAGGGTATATTGCTTGGACACAATTTCTAGCAGAGCTTTTTGAATGCTTTGACACTGACACCAACCATTTGGGCCGTTTGAAAAAGATGAAACAATTAGGAACAATGGAAGACTTTATAGATGTCTTTGAGAGATTGGATTTTAGAACAGAGGGCATGTCTGATGCCTTTTTTTGAGAGTGTTTTATCAGTGGCCTCAAGGATGAAATTTAGGCCCATGTCCTCATGGATCGGCTTGAGAGTTGGGTGGAGGCTACCAAAAGAGATAAAGAAGCACAACAGGTTGTATCTTCTCAAAACCACAAACCCTCCTTCATTCCTCACCCTAAACTAGTAAATCCCACTTCCCCCTCTGCTCCACTAAAGATCCAAAAATTGACCTGAGCTGAAATGGATGAACGCCAACTCAAAGGCCTTTGTTATAACTGTGATGAAAAATATTTCTCGGACCACAAGTGTAAAGAAAAAAATATTTTTATGGCCATCTCCGAGGAGATTTCATAAGAAGATGAAGAAACTCCCTCTATGTCTGAATCACCTGAATCCACTGACATAACCCCTCCCTCAGACCCTCCCGAAGTAGAACCAGTCATTTCCCTCAATGCTCTCACTGGCTTCTCCACTCCCTAAACCCTCAAGCTATTCGGTTACATCAAGCATTGGAAGATCATCATTTTGGTTGATAGTGGAAGCACCCATAATTTTATTCATCATTGCATGGCCCAAGAAACTCATTGCTACATCCATGCCATCAATAATTTCCAAATCATGATTGCCAATGGTGGTTCCATGAAATGTGGAGGGCATTGTGAAAATGTGTCTCCAAATTGATGACTACCACCTGAAATCCCATATGTTTTCTATCGACATGGGAGGTTGTGACATTGTGCTGGGTGTAGGCTGGCTAAGGATTTTGGGTCCCATTCTCATGGATTTTAAAGAGTTAACCATGCAATTCGACCAAGAGGGCCACCAATATAAGTTACAAGGAATCCATGCCGGTTCACTTGAGATCATTAGTTCCCATCACATGGAAAAGCTACTCAAAAAGGGTCATTCTGGTGTTATCACCCAAATCCATGCCATGCAAGCAATAGAGACACCCTCGGTACCGCAAGACCTCAAATCCATCCTTTCTAAACATCAATTGGTCTTTTCCACTCCCCAAGGCCTCCCTCCTTCCCATGGTGTTCATGATCATTCCATTCCCCTTGTACCAGGAAGCCTTCCTCCCAATATCCATCTGTATCGTCACCCCTTTTCCCAAACAAATGAAATTGAGAAAATGGTCCAGGAACTCCTTAATGCAGGCATTATCTACCCTAGTACGAGCCCCTATTCATCTCCTGTGGTCATGGTCCTGAAGAAAGAAGGTTCTTGGTGAATGTGTCCTAACTTCTGTGCCCTCAACAAACTTACCATCAACGATAAATTCCCCATTCCTATCATTGATGGCCTCCTGGATGAATTGAGTGGTGCCTAATTCTTCACTAAACTAGATCTTCATTCAGGCTACCACCATATACGTATGAAAGAGGCAAATATCCCCAAGACTGCCTTTAGAACTCATTAGGGACACTATGAGTTTTTGGTCATGCCCTTTGGTTTTTGTAATGCCCCCTCCACCTTCCAAAGCCTCATGAATCATGTCTTTCATCCTTTTCTTCGCCATTTTGTCTTAGTTTTCTTTGATGATATCCTCATCTATAGAAAAACCTGGACATACCATCTTGCTCATGTGGATCGAGTTCTCCATCTACTCTCTCAGCACCAACTTTTCCTGAAACAGTCTAAATGTATTTTTGGCGCCTCATAAGTAGAATACTTGGGTCATCTGGTTGGAAAATATGGTGTCAAGGTGGATCCTAAAAAGATTGAAGCTATGCAAGACTGGCCTCACCCAAAGACTCTTAATAGCTTGCATGGATTTCTAGGCCTAACAGGGTATTATCGCAATTTTGTTAAGAATTATGGGAAGATTGCAACACCTCTCACTGCTCTCCTAAAAAAGAACTCTTTCACTTGGAATCCATCCATTGCTCAATCTTTTCAAACCTTGAAGATGGCCATGTGCACCACTCCAATCCTTGCCCTTCTCGATTTCACAAAGACCTTTGTGTTGGAATGTGATGCCTTAGGGAAAGGAATTGGTGTTTTCCTTATGCAAGAGGGTCGACCTTTGGCCTTTACCAGCAAGCAACTATCTGAAAGAAATCTGGGAAAATCCATCTATGAAAAGGAAATGTTGGCTATTCTACATGTCGTGGATTTGTGGCATCCTTATCTATTTGGGAAACGGTTCCAAATTAAGAAAGACCATCAAAGCCTCAAGTATTCTGGAACAACGCATTTCCTCCCTAGAACAACAAAAATGGGTGACTAAACTCTTTGGATATGATTATGAGATCATTTATAAGAAAGGCAAAGACAATGTGGTTGTGGATGCACTTTCCCGAAAATATGAAGATGAAGGATCCCTTTTTTCTCTTTCATTCATTGTACCAGATTGGCTCCAAGTCGTTCGCCAGGAATGGCTACAAGATCCCAAAAGTTCACAGTTGATCCAATAATTGTAGTCCAATGCTCTAGCTTCCCCAGGGTACTCTTGGCTCCATGAGGAACTTCAATACATAGGCCATTTGTATTTAAGTAAACAATCAAAGCTTAAATCCATGGTACTTTCTGATCTTCATGCTACACCCACAGAAAGGAACTTCGGGTTCACCAAAACCTATGATAGGGTCAAACGTTCCTTTTTCTGGGATGGCATGAGATAGGACATTCATAATTTTGTAGCTGAATCTGATGTGTGCCAACGCAAAAAGGGAGAAACAGTCAAATCACCAGGCACACTACAACCACTCCCGATTCCACCTACTATTTGGAAGGATATCTCTATGGATATTATTACTGGCTTACCCAAATCGGGAAATAAATCCGTCATCATGGTGGTTGTTGATCGCCTTTCCAAGTATGCTCATTTATGCGCCCTTCAAAACCTGTTTACATCATCCTCGGTGGCTCAAATCTTCATGGATCAGGTCTTCAAGCTTCATGGCATGTCGCACTCTATTGTTTCTAATTGAGACCCAACTTTCACAAGAAATTTTTGGCAAGAATTGTTCAAGATACAAGGCACATAATTGCATCTCAGCACAACTTATCATCCCTAGACTGATGGCCAAACAGAAGTTGTCAACAAGTGTTTGGAAACATATTTGAGGTGTTTTACCTCTGAAAAGCAAAATCACTGGGCTCAATGGTTACCCCTAGCTAAATGGTGGTACAACACTTCATACCATACAGCTACACGCATGACTCCTTTTGAATCGGTATATAGACAGAAGCTACCTTCAATTCTCTCATACTTACCGTGTGCCTCGAAGGTCTAGGCAGTTGACCTAACACTTACAGCTCAAGAGGCTAGTCTCCATACCCTCAAAGATAATTTGGTCATGGCACAAAATCACATGAAGAAACAAGCAGATCAAGGTCACTCTAAATGTCAATTTGCAGAAGGGGATCAAGTGTTTCTTCGACTGCAACCTTACAAGCAAACTTCCCTCAAGGCCAAGCATTGTCAGAAGCTAGCGCCAAAATTTTATGGTCCTTATACCGTGCTCAAGTGTGTGGGACAAGTCACCTATCAGTTAGTTTTGCCCAACCATTCGAAGCTACATCCTATTTTTCATTTTTCATGCTTAAAGAAGGTGATTGGAGCTAAGTGACAAATTCAAACTAACCTTCCAGAGTAAGCTGAAGAAGGATTCATTTGGATACAACCAGAAGAAGTTTTGGACCAGCATGAGTGTCGCCTACATTAGAGAACCATCAAGTAATTGTTAGTCCAGTGGAAAGATACAACTCCAGTAGACGCCACTTGGGAACCAACTACCATTCTGCAGCAATTCCCTCATCTCAAGCCTTAAGGACAAGGTTGTTTTTAAGGGGGCGGACATGTTAGGGTCCTAACCCACACATAGGTAGAACAATATATTCGGATGTAATAAAGGTCAATATTAATAAGGCCTTTCAATAAAATAAAATAAGGCATATGTAAGAAGACCTAATAGAAGCTTTCGCTTCTAGAAGGATCGTCCTCTAGATGATTCTGTTTAGTATAAATAGGAGTCGAGGGTATGAGAACCCTAGCTTGGATATTATTGTAATAGAGCTCTTCTCAACTGGAGGTTACCCCCTTGAAGAGGCCCATGAACATTTCTTTCAGATTCAAAGTGCTATTTATGTTGTTATTCTTATATAATTTCAGTGTTATTGTGGTGAATGTTCTGGTTATATTGCT
This sequence comes from Picea engelmannii, assembly GCA_009831015.1. Classification (NCBI taxonomy): domain Eukaryota; kingdom Viridiplantae; phylum Streptophyta; class Pinopsida; order Pinales; family Pinaceae; genus Picea; species Picea engelmannii. The sequence continues at coordinate 264,372 of ML785845.1, read as the reverse complement.
ATTATTCTGCCATTACTAGCATTTTATTTATGTTCTGCATACGTTTTATATCTGGTATATTACACTGCCAAACTTCAAGACCTAATAAATAATGAATCAGTCCTAGGTATTTCATCCCAAACTCTACAACGATATTCTTCTTACAATCTGTGATGAGATTTTCTTCTCTTGTTAAGAATAAGCCATCCACATACAATAGCAATATAACTGGATCATCATTCATAACCTTGAAGTAAAGGTTAGAATCAACTTTACTCTTGGTAAATCCCAAGATCGTCGAGAAACTATAAATTCTTCCATACCAAGCTCTAGGAGATTTCTTTAACCTGCACAGAGCTTTCTTCAACCTGTAGACATGAATCTTTCTATCTTCAAATCCAAACCCTTACGGTTGTTCTATATACACTTCTTCAATAACACCATTTAAGAAGGGTGTCTTCACATCCATCTAGTGTAACTTCCACTTCATTTTGGATGCAAGAGCTATGATGGTTCTAATAGAAGTGTATATGGCTACAACGGAAAATGTATATTCATAATCAATACCTTCCTTTTTAGAAAAACCATGAGCCACAAATCTTTCTTTATGTTTTTCAATACTTTCATATGTTGCATGTTTTATCTTGTATATCCACTTGGAAGATACCATATATTTGTTCTTTGGTCTGAGAACTACTTCCCATACATCATTCTTTATAATGGATTGGCATTCTTCTGTCATGGAATCCACCCATTCTTTCCTATGAATGGCTTATTCAAATAAAGTAGGTTCCTTTTCTATGAGATCACACATCAAGGAAATATAACTGGAGAATGGCTTAGATTTCTTGCATTGTCTCATGGTTCCTTATGGGGAACCATACTTCTCTCCATATTGAATAAGTTCCCTTTCCCAGGCTGGATTTCTCTTGTGAGAGATCATCATTCGAGGATGTTCTTGATATTCTATCATATCATGATCTTCTGGAATCTCATCATCAGGGGTAACTGTAACTTCCTTCAAAGGTTCTGCAACTCTGGGAGCTACAGGTTCTTCTTCATATACTTCTTCAAGATGGTGTTTCCTTGATATTTTGAGTGTTGAATCTTCATCAAAGGTTACATCTATGTTGATATCAACATGATGGTAACCTAGTATGTAAATTCTAAAGGCCTTAGAGACCTCACAGTATCCAACAAACATTCCCTTCTTTCTTGAAGGATCCAACTTAGTTCTCCTTTCTTTTGGAATGTGTACAAACATTGGACAACCAAATATTTTTAGATGGATTACTTCTATCTTCTTTCCGATGAACATTTCTTCGAGGGTTTTGAATCCAAGTGCACTATGGGATAATCGTTTTTGGACATAAACGGTTGTTCTTGTTGCTTCGTCCCATAAGTGCATTGGAAGATCTTGATCGTGGATCATAGTCTTCATTGCTTCCATTATTGTTCTATTCTTTCTTTCTTCTACACATTTTTTTGAGGATTATAGGGAGTGGTGAGCTCCCTCTTAATATCGGCATCTCTACAAAATATTCCAAATTCATTTGATGTGTATTCTCCTCCGTTTTCTGACCTGAGTATATTGATTTTTCTTTCGGAGAGATTTTCTATCAAGGCTTTGAATTCCTTGAATTTTCCCAATACTTCATCTTTTGATTTCAAGAAATAAACCCAAGTCTTGTGAGAATAATCATCAATAAATGACACATAGTATGCATACCCACTAAGAGATGTTTATGGAATTGGACCACATACATCTGAGTGGATGAGCTCCAAGATTCCTTCTGCTTTACTGTCGCTCTTTGGGAAAGGATTATTTATGTTCTTTCCTTGTGCACATCCCTTTCACACACCTTCATGATCAAATTTGAATTCTGGTAAACCTGTAACTACCTTCCTTACATATGGTAAGGATTTGTAGTTGATGTGAGCTAGTCTTCTATGCCAAAGTTCACATGGACTCTTAGTGGAGTGAGTCAAGGATGCATCTTCTTTGGGTTCTGGTACATTTTCCTTTATGAATTTTGCAAGGTCATTCTCTTCAAGAATGAGTGCAATCTTTTACTTCTAGGAATGTAAGTTTTCCACACCTTCTAACTTGTCAACAAGCTTAGTGTTTGTAGACATATTGACCTGGATTTGAGAAAATGAACAAAAATTGAAAGTTCTCATAAATTGAATCGGATCTTACCAAGAGATGTGATGGGATGAGGTGAGTAGGCTGGAGCTGTTTGATTTCAAAAATTTCAAGATTTACCCCTTGAAAGTAGACTTGCGCAAGTATGGACTGGTACTTCTGGTACTGGTTCTAGTTTCCTGGTTTTCTGGTTTTCTCGTACCAATCAAAACTAGGGTTTCACTTTCTGGAAGCTTTGGCCACTGAAAATGTGTGCTCAAGATGCCAATGAGTTCACTAAGCTAGGGTGAAATTCCCTAGATGGTGTTTAGTCAGAAATTTCCTTCCAATAAAATACCTAATTTTCTTGTACGACAGCAGTGACGTTTTTGGTTACCCAGTGAAATGTGCTCTACTCAGTTTAGCTTTGATACCATGTTAAATTTAGAGTTTCTATTAAGTTCTTTTCAATTTACTAGAAAATAATAACATGAGAAGGATCAATGAGAGAAACACGATCACAAGGTACACAAAATTTTATCCTAGGAAAGCCTCATGGGGGAGAAAACCCAACAAAAACTTCCTTAATATAGAGTGCCAATACAATGCCAAGATAAAAGACCAAACCACCAAGAATATCCAATACCAAGCATGTGCCTCTCTCTTCTCCTTCTAACTGTATCTTCTTTCAAAACTTGCACACTAGATGAGCGACTTGAGTGAGTGAGAGAATGAGGTTCCATCCTCTCTTATTTATGCTAGGTGATAGGCGCTAGGGTTATGTTTCTTCACCAAGCAGGACCAACTTCTTCAACTAGTGGTTAAAACCACTTTAATTATACTTAGGGGCCAACTTTAAAAACAACACCATATAACTATGGTTTGACCAATCCACAAAAGGGGATTTGGTCTTATACAAAGACCGACATGATCAATCCACAAAAAGGGATTTGATCTATATAATAATAACTCAATTATAATTAGAATATTCTTCACAGTTACAATATTTCAACAAATCTCATGGTCGCGAAGTATTGTCTAGTACTGGTGCTATGCCCCCTAGCTACTAACAAACATGGTCAACATAAGACATAGCCTTGGAATTCACTTGTTGTTGCAACAATAATTGTCATTTTAAAGCATCTATTAAGGTTGTGACACACGACGTCATCTTGATAGATCTTAGCTAAGTGGAGGGAATGAAATTACGGATAGAGGGGTCAGTCCGCTATTGCTTGGCCCCAACTGGGGTTGGTTGAACTTACGAATGTGTGGGATGGGGGCCCCAATATCACTTTCTAGAAACATCAATATTGGAACCCCTATTGTGGGAGGTTGCACACTGTGTCTGCTACCATGCGACTTCATCCTTCTTTCAATCACGATTGTGCTTACTGCACGTCTCGAGATTAGTATTTTTCTCAACTGGAAGTGGTTGAATATGTGCATGCCATTCAACCATGCCTTTTTGGATGTCTTCCTCGGTAATACATAAAGGGAGGAGTGGCATTGCAGCACCTTGATTATCATTGGGATAGATGACAAAATTATGGAAAGTGCATTCAAATAAAAGGTAACCATCATACATGTCCATGAGGGTTCAAGGAAGGCATTCTTGCGAAGTGGTTTCCTGGATGAGTTGTTGGTACCATTCCTAAAAAAAAATCATTGTGTGCGAAGATCCTTTCTCTCATGCAGGAATAGGAAATAGGGAGCTTCAAATGCATGCTTAATTCTAGTATATCATTCTAAACCTTGAGGAGGTTGTTAGAGTACCATAGCTAGCAGTAGTAAAATCCAACTGTAATGAAACTCTTTGCCAAAAGTTTGGGCATCTGACCAGTCATCAATGAATTCATTCAACACATATCGAGCCCACAAAATTTGAATACCGACAAAACGTCGTTAAGTTGCAACGATGACCTTGAATGGGCATTCTTCCTTGGTAAAGTTGCGTAGGATTTTATAGGCTATGAGTTGCACAACAAAGAAAAATTGTTGGCTATTGATTTCTAAAATGATGACTCCATGCCTACCACGATGAGCAATGTACGTGTCATAGATTTATTCTTGGGTAGCATCCTTAGTAGTTAGTGTTTTCTCTGTCTCCTCACCCTGCATGGGTAGGCTTGTCACACGACATATTGCAGCTTCATCTACTAGATATACTTCCCCCCCAACCACAAGTACCAATAATGTATTCAGGTGAGTAATAGACAGATGCACATGGTGACAATATTTTTATGCCCAAAGTGAGGATAGTCAATGAGGGGGATAATTCTCTCTTGTCTAAGAGGATGGGCCCACTCTTGTGTGAGCACTAATGGATTTTTCTCTACACTTCGAATGGTGCAATAATAATGGTGGAAGGCCAAGGTGGGGAAATTCTTGGGGCTCTGGACATCCTAATTGATGAATTGGACATCTTGTACCATCCCTGTGTTGGGAACTCGTGAAATTCACATGCCGAGGTAATGTATGTTCTTTTGGTTTTCGGTTGATGACAACCCTTGATCTATTCTAGCCATGTGGTTTGCTTGACGATGCCATGGGAATTAATTTGTTGGGAACCTGGAAAAGTTATTGTTAGGGACATGGGCAGATAGTTTTTTTCACTATTCTACTATTGTTCCCTTTCTCCTAAGATTGGGGGAATTTATATATGGAGGAAGGTCTATCTGGATCTAAGTAGTATTAATGGAGAAAATGGAAATTTACTAGGTGAGAACTGCAATACAACTAGGGTGTGTGTCGTGAGTAATCGCCACTGACTTCCATCTTATTTAATTGTACCATATTTCAACAATCCCATCACCTTTTTAATTGATTATACATTGTGTGAGTTGTTACTGCCAACATTTTTTATTCCATAAACATATCACTCCTTAGGTAGTAAATGGTAGATGATGACCAAGTTTACTACCACATGTGTAGGTTCTTCGAGAAGGTCGTAGCATATATTGTTGGTGGCCTCATTAGTGATGTTTTGTGCACGTACTATATAATAGATACATCACCATATTGATGTGTGAGAATCATGGGACCACGGGGCCCAAAGTGTGTGAGAGAAATCTATGTATATGAGTGCATGTGATTCATCGGGGGGTGCCACGCATGCTTCCTGCACCTCTCTATATGGGTGTTGATTACCTACGAAAGTGTAGTGTCCCTAGGTAGGTTACAATTCCTCTTCACTTGTATCCATCCTACCCACTTTATCTCTTGAGTATCTATGACTATGTGATTCTTGTGGACTTTATTTGTTTTCTCAATGGGGTTAGTGGTGATAGGATGAACCAAAAGTCTTTCTTCTAGAAGGGATGTTGTAGCAGGATGTCTCCCCTATGTAGTATTTGATTCCTTGTTGTGTGTGATAGAAACCCAAGGTTCTGGAAGAGAAGTCATCTTTCGACTCCTTATTTTTTACCTTGGCAAGTATCTGTGGCATGTCTGATGTGGATGCATGGTTATCCACCGACATTTGTACAAACACATATATTGACGAATTTCCATGTTGGGTCTGAACCTTTCCTACATGGACGCATCGATAGCTCCCCTTAAATGATAGGGTTCCCAATGTGTAACCCACCGGCGTGTAGGATTTCCTAGGAGTATTGTATCAAGTGCACAGGCCCTCTAATGCTCAGGAATGTGTCATATCCATGCAATAAATTTGTCCATCGGTTATAATCCATCATACCGATATGATCCAAATTCTTCCTTGTGCTCCTCGGTATATATATGCACACACCTCCTTGTTGACACTTAATATAGCTTGTTTTTCCACCTATCAATGGCATCCTTAGAATTTGTGTCATAAGACTTGACACTTCTCCATCTTAACTCTCCATCTGCGGTGGGGTTGATGCAGTCCTTTGTGTGACCTATGATCTTATAGATATTTTCAATGACTGAGATTCATGCATCCTCATCCACTGGTTCATTATACATGTAACTTTCATATGGATCTAGTGTTGCGACCACGTGCAGGGTGTCTATTTCAAAGGACATATGCCTCTTCTTCAAGTTTAACACTGAATTATTATTAAAGGCCCAATCAATGCCAAGTAATGTAGGATATGGATCGGATTCATCCATAATTTCTAGGACCTCAAAGTCAACCTATGTTTTACTCCTTCTATGTTCACTTCCACCTACTCTAGTCAATCGATTGGATATATTTTGTAATGATTGACCAACCGCATTTGGATGGGTGACCAGAACAACTTTGGTTTACCCATCACCTCCCAAGATTTCTTCAACAAAATATTCATGTCAGAACCTATATCCAACATAACTCCATCCATGTCATAGCCACCAAGTTCTGTTGTCATCTTAAATTCTCAACCAATGTGCTTTTTCTTGCTGGCCTGACATACATATCTATCTGGCAACAGAGCTGATATGGTTCCCTCCACTCCTTGTTCCTTCATGAAAGTAACTAACATTTGAGACAACTTACTTGTGGCTTCTAGATCATTCAACAGTTGTAAACAACAATGCAAAAAATAACTTACTTGGTCTTCATATTCTTCCTTTAGACCCAAGTCATCTGTAACACACCCAACCCATAAATAGTCTTTCTAGGGGTGGGGCATCAATTTTTTCACTTTCCCTGGTTCATATTCGGTCCCTTGCTTAAGAAAAACCCTCTTAAAGGAACTTCAGGAGTTCCCAAAACTGTTTCCAAAATATCATATCGTCGAACCGCAGAGGGGATCCATGATCCACATCCTCCACTGAGATCCTACGGTAAGGAGGGGGATTTGGCGATCTGCACATAAAACACCCTTTTCAAAATCCCTGAAATGTTGAAATATAACCATGTGCCACTAGCCCTTCAACATTCGACATTCAATGATCGGCTATTCTTATCGAGCATTCCCTTTTTCCACACTATTCCAAGATTTTAAACTCCTGATGTCTCTCCATGTGGCCTTGGCCCCTCGAAGATTGGCATTTGACGATTTGCATTGGATGTTCCTAAATTGTACCACACTGCTCATCTTCTGAACTCCCGAAGCTATCTAAACTCTCGGAGTCCCAGACACATCGCCAGCCATGTAGGCTAAGTGGCCACGAACCATAAATTGACACATGGTGAGGGTCCAGGGATGACACGTGTTCATGATAGGAGGTGACACGAGTTGTGATCTAATAGGAACAATGAGTGAGTGAATCGTCCAAAACTGGGTGACACATGGCACGCGTAATGTAGGTCCATGTCACCTCAGATGATTCCATTGATCCACATCATATTAGACCGTTAATTTTTTATCCCTTCAATCTAACGGTTGGTAGCATTCCATGTAGATCCTTATATCTATGACTCTTGTTACTTCACAGGTCTGGGCTTCAATTCCTACCAAATCCTCTTGATGCAAATTCTCCTAAGATCCGAGTCCCCAAACTCTCAGATCTTGCACCACATGTCCTCTTCAACCAACGATCTATATTTACTTCGATGTTCATGACTTCGGTGATTTTCACGCCTTGAAAACTCTCAGCCAAAATCTTCCAGAGTACGAAGTCTCTAGACAACGAGATCACTTGCCATGCACCCCATCATCCAACGTTCCTAGTTCAATGGTCGATACTTGACGAGGAATGAATAGGGGCCACATGTCGCTCCACAATGTGTTCCCGATTAGTCGCGTAGTCAAAGGTGGGTCCCTTAGATCGACGATTCAAAAGGATCCTGAAGGATCCGAGGATTGACAACCCGTGTTACTTTGGAAGTTCGATATTCGAGAGTCCATTGAGTGTGTCTCTTGACTTTCCCTCTGGAGCACACCAGATCTATGGACATGTGTCCCTCTAGTTTCAACGATACAAATTAACTCCACGACTCTGGCCTTCGAGGGTTTCGACACTAAGTCATTCCAAATCTCCCGAAGTAATACTTTGTCGAAGCGCTTAACGCCTCCCTTCCTATGTTCTATATTACGACTGAGAGTGATCCATATTGGATCCATAGATCGATGGTCCTCATTGATTCACAACTTCGACCTTTGGCTAATTTCAAGTTGTGGAGTCACAAGTCCCAAAGTCCTGAAGCCGGAATGGCTAGCTCCTTTCGGGATAGCACAGGGTTCCTAGGCCCTGGTGACATGGATACTTTGGGAATTATAGGGGCTAAGAACTAACCCTTTAGCAACAATAACGTTAAGGACATGGGCACAAGCCCTTGGTCAGATGGGAAACTATTCTAAGGGAAAAATGCTCTTCTCCCACATAATTCAGACTTAACATTCCCGCTAAGGTAAACTTCACAGGGTTTGCAGGACTTTGACATTTTAGTCGATGCTACCTCGACTCTCCTGCGGACTCACATCCCATGAATCTCTAACAATTAAAATGAGATAAGTCCAATATCACATAGATATAAAAATTTACATAAATCAAAAAACATTTCTAACAACTGTTCAAATACTAAGAACTTGAATCATAAACAAAAACATTTCATCATCACATCCAATACACAAAGTATGAAAATACTTATCATAAATGGAAAATGTGAAGCAACTGTTGAAAGGGGTGCTTGTTTCCTCCCAACCATAGGCACAACCACTCCTATTGTATTTACCACTGGCCACCCCCGAGCTAGACCATCATGCTTTGAGAGATATTCTTTCTCTTTGCTCCACAAAAGTCAGGGACAAAGGTTACTCTACTTCTCCCACAGAAACTGGGAAACTAGTTTTCTCTCCTCCAAGAAAGGAGGTCTCCATGAGTACTTCATCAGTCACTTTTCAACCTCGTTTATCATCTTGTAACGAATCTCTTCCCCAATATTCTTACAGCCATATCAATCTTACTGCTAAGATTTTCCTTCTCAACTTCAGAATTGAAGTTTGTTCACTACTCTCCTTGGGAGAGTGTTTTCTCTATTCTGCTATCTCGCAACTCTATCTATGTCCCTGAATTACCTCATTTATTTCCTTCCTTAGCAAGGTTTCCTGGGTCCGAATCCCAATTCATGGTTAGGCCTGGAAGCCTTACAGATGGGTACCCTTCCCCATCTCCTCATTAACTCTTGAGGATGGCCTTCCATCTACCATCCTGACAGGTAATTCGTTTATGGGTCAAAGGATTGTTGAGAAATTACTCCCAGTAGGTATTGGTCTAGTGAGGGTCATCTCAACCATAATTGGTTTCCCTGCACCATCTATCTCATAGAATTCATGGTCTATCTTGGCAAACTTTCCCCCTTTCAGTAGTTATGCAACACATATTCAAATTCAAATTATATTAATAACAGAAAATCCATACATTGACCCTTTTATACAAAGGTTCATCGTATCAAACATTCACACATATTTAGTCTTCCATAGTCTCTTGGACAGTTATAGTTATATTTACAAACTGGGGGAAACATGGGTATTACAATCCCCTCCCCCTTAAAGGAACATTGTCCTCGATGTTCTACCTACTGATGGGATTTTTATGTACATAAGAAAACAAAAATGGATATGCTTGTCTCATGGCATCCTCCATTTCCCATGTAGCCTTATCTGGGCCAAAGTGTTTCCACTACACCTTGACCTGTGAAATGGTTTTATTCCTGAGTGGGGTTTCCTTCCTATCTATTATGCATTGAGGTTCTGGAAGGAACTCTCCCTTGGGTTCCACCTGAATCACAGACCAGTCAATAATATTATTAGAATCATTTACATGATACTTCTTTAATAAAGAAACATGGAAACAATTATGTTCTTTCACTATGGGAGGAAGTGCTAGCCGATAGGCTATTGGTCCCACTCTATCCAAAACTTCAAAGGGTCCACAATACCAAGGTTCCACCTTGGCACAAGCTCTCATCCTCAAGGAGCTTCACCTGGGTCTAACCCGAAGATACACATGATCCCCTGTTTTTAACTCTCTAGGAGTCCTTTTCAGGTCTGCATAGCTCTTTTTTCTATCCTAGGCTATCTTCATATTTTGTCTAATATTAATCACTTATTGTTCCATTTCCTTTAGAATATTCAGTCTCATTGTAACTTTGTCTACTGGGTTGTTCCAGTGGATTGGAATGTTGCATTTCCTTCCATAGAGGGCTTCAAAAGGAATCATTTTTAATGACTCTTGATAGCCATTGTTGTAAGAAAATTCTACCAGTGGTAGGAAGTCCTCCCATTTCTTGGGCTGATGCATTACATGCATCCTTGACATGTCTTCTAATAATTGGTTTACCCTCTCTGTATTCCCATCATTTTGAGGGTGATAGGTTGTACTAAAGAGTAATTTTGTTTCAAAACTAGAAAACATATATTTCCAAAAGTTTGAAGTAAACTTTGTATCTCTGTTGGATATATCTCCTTAGGCATGCCATGCAATCTGGATATTTCTTTCATGAAGATGTTGGAAATATTTATTGACTTGCAATTTGACTTGAAAGGTATGAGGTGAGCATCCTTGCTCATTTTGTCCACAACTACCATGATGGCATCGTTTTGTTTGGTTGATCTTGGTAATCATGTGATGAAATCCATGGAGATGGTTTCCATTTCCATTCGAGAATTGGTAGGGGTTGCAACAACCCTGCTGGGTATCTGTGCTCTGCCTTGAATTGTTGACATTCTATACACTTAGATAAGTAATCATCTATGTCCCTTTTCAGTCCAGGCCAATAAATAGCTTTCTAGTGGTTGTCATCATTTTCTGATATCCAGGATGACCAGTATATGGTCTTTTGTGTAGATCATCCATTATGAACCTCTTCAAGTTGTCACAACTTGGAATGTATAATATTCCCTTGTAAGTCAGCAAGTCATCATCAAACATTTGATAACCTTCATAATTCATCCTTGTGGTCTCTTTCTTTAGGTATGATGTCACGGTCTTGAAAAATGCATGAGTCTCTTGTGTAGTTTTGACCCTCTCTTTGATCTTTGATTCACTGGTGCTTACAACTGTCAAGTGAACTACTTTCGTACTTCTACTAAGGGAATCAACCACCCTATTCTCATTTCCTTTGATATGTTTGATTTCAAAATAAAACTCACTAAGGAGAGCCATCCACCTAGCTTGTCTCACATTTAGTTTTGGTTGGTCAAACAAATACCTCAACCCACTATGGTATGTCATAAGTACAAATATTCTACCTAGGAGGTAATGCATCCACATTTTTAGAGCATGCACTATGGAAGCCAATTCCATATCATGAGTCACATAATTGGCTCCGTGCTCTTTCAATTTTCTAGACTCGTAGAAAATCACATGTCCTTCTTGCATAAAGACTCCTACGATCCCTTCCTTGTAGGCATTTGTACACACAAGGAATTCATTGTTTGTATCTACAATCTTCAGTATATGCACATTGGTTAGAAGGTATTTCATCTATTGAAATCTTTCCTCACATTCTGATGTCCAAATGAATTTAACCCCCTTTTTTTTCTGAAGGGAGGTGATTGGGAAACCAATCTTGGAGAATCCTTTTATGAATCTACTATAGTATCCTGTTAGGCCCATAAAGGATCTGATATCAGATACATCCTTTGGGATAGGCCAATCCATGATGGCTTTAATCTTGTCAGGGTCAACTTCCACTCCTTCCTCAAAAATAACATGGCCTAGGTAGTGGATCTGTTTATGGAAAAAGTCACACTTATTGAATTTGGCATAGAGTTGATCTTCTCTTAGTACTTGGAGTAATAGCTTGGGATGTTCTTTATGCTCTTCTCTATTCTTGGAATATATTAGGATATCATCAATGAAAACCAATACAAACCTATCCAATAAATTTATGAATACGTTATTCATTAAGCACATAAAAGTGGTTGGTGCATTAGTAAGCCCAAATGGAACCACCACAAATTCATAGTGACCATAACTTGTCCTAAAGGTTGTCTTGTGGATGTATTCATCTTTGATTCAGACCTAATGGTATCCAAACCTCAATTCAATCTTGGAGAAGATTGTAGCACCCCTTAATTCATCAAACAAGTCATCAATTATTGGCAAGGGGTACTTATTCTTGATGGCCAACTTATTGATTTGTCTATAATCTATGCACGGTCTGAGTGTGCCATCTTTATTTTTCACAAACAAGGTTGGTGCTCCCCATGGAGACACACTAGGTCATATGTAGCCTTTGTCCCACATCTCCTTCAGCTGGAGTTTGAGCTCAACTAGATTTGGTGTACTCATTCTATAGGGTGTTCTAGACATTGGCACTACTCCTGGTACAAGTTCTATTGAAAAGTCAATATCCCTTCTTGGAGGTATACATATTTATACTCTCTCAATATGGGATTGTTCTCTAGGCTAGGTTTGTCATATTCAATAAATTTTAATACTTGGATTGCATACAAGGGACATCCCTTTCTGCGATACTTCTTCACTTGGAGGGATGTTATTTGTTTCACTGAGACGGGATTTCGAATCCCATGTAGGGTTACCCTCATTCCTTCTTCACTTTCACACTCCAAAGTTTTATTGTAACAGTCCAACTTGGTTTTGTGGGAAGCCAACCAGTCCATGCCAATCAACAGGTCATAAGATCCTAGAGGGAGTATATTTAAGTTTTCTTGGGTGGGAAACCCGCTCATGACCAATTGCCATGCTGGTATGACCTCTATTACTTTTATTTTGGTTTCAGTGGCTAGTTGTACTAGCAATGATCTAACATGTTTAACTTGTTGCAATTTACATTTCTCAATAGTTTGAGGGGCAACATAACTCAAATTAGAACCAGGGTCAATTAAAATAGAAACATGATGGTTGGAAATTGTACCTTCCATCTCCACCACTAAATCTTGGTGGTCATCTTGTCTATTATCCAAGGCTACATAAATTTGTGGCAGGATCCTAGACACATAATTCACTATGGTAGCCTCTTGGACTATGTAGACCCTCCCATGGTTATGTTGCCTATGCGGACAGTCCCTCACCAGATGTTCCTCTCCACAACCCCAACATTTCAAGGTTTCTCTCTTCGTGTTATCAATCTTACTTGGAGTTTCTTTGAATGGTTTATTTCCAATATGGGATGGAAAATTTTGTTGATACACACTTCTGGTAGGAAGGATCATCCTAGAGCTCTTACCAGGGTTCTTAAATCTTGAGGATTTAAACCCCTTCTTCTTGAATCCTGAATTGTATTTCTTCTTTCAGTCCTCACAGGGTTCTGTCTTACTCTTGAATTGCTCATAGTAATACCTTTCCTTTCTAATAGTATCTTCTAAGGTATTTGTTTCATCAAACTCATTTTTTTCTTGGTAGGACGAAGGTAAGCCAATAATGAATCATTTCATATTTACCCTTTCATCCTTTATGTAGGGAACATACCTCATCATCTCAATAAATTTTTTGATATACTCATCTATGGTGAGTTGTCCCAGCTTGAGTTCATAAAATTCCTTAGTCTTTTCATCAAAGTCCTTTTATGACAGGTACTTCTTCTTGAATTATCTCTCAAATTGTTTCAATGACAAGTCCTTCTCATGGACTCCTTTCACATTCCTAAGATCTTCCCACTAAATGGAAGATTTCCCATTCAGGTTGAAAATGGTTATCTGAGCCTTTAAGTTTTCAAAGTAGTCATGGACTCTGAAGTACTTCTTCAAGCCAAGTAGCCAAACTTTTGCTTCTTCCCCCTTCTTAATCTCTCCATCGAAGGTGGGTGGTTTAGATTTCTTGAATTCTTCAGGGCCACAACTCTTATGATGTTTACTCTTCTTTCCTCTTGTCTGAGAATGGGAACTAGTTTTACCACTAGAAGATTCCTTGGAGTTGTCATTGTCCTCAGCAAAGGAATCTTCCATTGGATGTCTCTTGGCTCCATGTTGGGCCTTCTTTGAGGTTCTCCTCTTGGTGTGGACACTTTCAGGACCATGCTTTTGTATCTTAGGTGGAATTGGAGTTTTCTTAGTATTATGCATGTCCACGTGACTGGCAGTTGGACCATCTTGCAATTTCCTTTGTATATCTGATAGAATTTGCAGTAGGACTACATTAATTTATGTATGATTTTCCTTCTCCTTGATCAATGTTTCATTGCCATCCTTATAAATCTGTAATTCTACCATGAGGCTTCTTACAGTTTCATCCAAATTTGGAGGGGTTTCCACCACCCTCCTTTTATCAGATTCTTCCTCTCTACTATGGGAGCTCTCCCCCAACTCTTGATGTGTCACCATCCTTTACATTGTAGTTCTCCTATTTTTCATTGACTGCTTGAGTGAAAATAATTTTTTTATGTTAGTTACTAATCTACCAATTCATAAACAACACATATAATTTCAAGGTGAAGTTATATCTTTATTTGGAAACATTAGCCATCTACAGTGAAGACTTCCAAAACATATATCAACAATAGAAGGGGTAAGGTAGGGTGTTACCCCATAACTTCTCTAATAATATTTTTATGTGACTCGTGCATGAGCCCAAGCAGGCCAAGTGTTGTTTCCACGCTCAAATACCAATTTGTAACATACTCAACCCCTAAATAGTATTTCTAGAGCTGGGGCATCAATTTTTCGCTTTCCCCGGTTCATATTTGGTCCCTTGCTTAAGAAAAAACATCTTAAAGGAACTTCGGGAGTTCCCAAAACTGTTGTCAAAATATTAGATCATCGAACCATGGAGGAGATCCACAGTCCACATCCTCCGTCGAGATTCTACGATAAGGATGGGGCTTCAAATATCTATGCATACCACACCTTTTCCAAGTCCCTGAAATGTTGAAATATCACCACGTGCCCCTATCCCTTCGGCATTTGGGCTTCAATGATTGATGATTCTCATCGATTATTCCTTTTTTCTACACTATGCCAAGCTTTCAAACTCTTGATGTCTCGCCACGTGGTCTTGGCCTATCAACGATCGACGTTTGGTGATTTTCATTGGACGTTCCTAAATTTTACCACTCCCCTCATCTTTCGAATTGTCGAAGCTATCCAAACTCCTAGAGTCCTAGAGACGTCACCAGCCATGTAGGCTAGGTAGCCATGAACCAGAAATTGACACGTGGCAAAGGTCCAAGTATGAAACGTGCCCGCGATAGGGGATGACACATGTCGTGTTCTAATAGGAACAATGGGTGTGTAAATCATCCAAAACTAAGTGACACATGGCACATGCAATGCGGGTCCACATCACCTCGGATGACATCATTGAGCCACATCATCTTAGACCGTTAATTATCTATCCCTTCGATCTAATAGTTAGTAGTATTCCACGTAGATCCTTATATCTATGGCTCTCATTACTTCACAGCTCTAGGCTTCAATGCCTACCAAATCCTCTTGATGCAAATCCTCCAAAGAGTCGAGTCCTCGAACTCTTGTATCTTGTTCCATGTGTCCTCTTCAACCAATGGTCGAGATTTACTTGGGATCTCTTGCCACATACCCCATCATCCAACGGTCCTAGTTCAACAGTCAATACTTGACGGGGAACAAATAGAGGCCACGTGTCACTCCACAATTCGTTCCTGGTTAGTCGGGTAGTCAAAGGTGGGTCCCTTAGATCGACGGTTCGGAAGGATCCTGAAGAATCTAAGGATCGACGGCCCACTTTACTTCGATAGTTCGGTATTTGGGATTTTCAACAGTCTAGATTAACTCCATGACTCATGCCTTTGAGGGTTTCATCACTAGACCATTCCAAATATCCTAAAGTAAGACTTCACTGAAGCGCTTAACGCCTCCCTTCCTATGTCTAATCTAATGACTGAGAGCGATCCATATTGGATTCCCATATCGATAGTCCTCATCCATTCATGACTTCGACCTTCAACTACTTTCGAGGATTGTGGAGTCACAAGTCTCAAAGTTCTAAAGCCAAAATGGCTAGCTCCTTTCAGGCTAGTACAAGATTCCTAAGCTCTAGTCACATGGATACTTTGGGAATTATAGGGGCTAAGTGCTAACCCTTTAGCAATAATAAGGTTAAGGACATAGGAATGATCCCTTTGTTAGATGGAAAAATATTCTAAGGGAAAAACGACGTTCTCCCACAGAATTCAAACTTAACATTCTCGCTAAGGTAAACTTCACAGGGTTTGCAGGACTTAGACATTTCAGTCATTCCTACTCCAAATCTACTGGGGAATCACATCCCATGACTCTATAACAATTAAACTCAGATAAGTCCAAGATCACATAGATATAAAAGTTTACAAAAATCAAAGAACATTTCTAACAACTGTTCAAATACTGAGAAACTAAATCATAAACACAAACATTTTATCATCACATCCAATATAATACACAGAGTATGAAAATACTTATCAGAACTGGAAAATGTGAAGCAACTGTTAAAAGGGGTGCATGTTTCCTCCTAACCATAGGCACAACCACTCCTACTAGATTTACCACTGGCCACCCCCAAGCTATACCATGATGCTTTGAGAAATATTGTTGCTCTTTGCTCCACAATAGTCAAGGACAAAGGTTACTCTCCTTCTCCCATAGAAACTAGACAATTAGTTTTCTCTGCTCCAAGCAAGGAGGTATGCATGAGTACTTCCTCAGTGACTTGTCAACCTCGTTTATCAACTTGTATTGAATCCTTTCCCCATGCTTCTTACAACGAGAATGAGCTTAATGCTCAACTTTTCCTTCTCAAATTCAAAATCGAAGTTTGTTCACTGCTCTCCTTGGGAGGGTGTTTTCTCTATTATTTTATCTTCCATCTCTGTCTTTGTCCCCAAATTACCTCATTTCTTGCCTTCCTCAGCAAGGTTGTGTGGGTTTGAATCCCAATTCGTGGTTAGGCCTGGAAGCCTTATAGATGGGTACCCTGCCACATCTCCTCATTAACTCTTGAGGATGGCCTTCCTGCTACCATCCTGACTGGTAATTTGTTTCTGGGTCAGAGGAATGTTGAAAAATTACTCCCAATAGGTACTGGTCTGGTGAGGTTCATCTCAACCATACTTTGTTTCCCTACACCATCTCTCTCATATCATTCATGGTATATCTTGGAAAACTTTCCCCCTTTCACCAGTTGTGCAACACATATTCAAATTCAAATTCTATTAATAACAAAAAATTCATACATTGACCCCTTTATACAAAGTTTCATCAAATCAAACATTCACGTGTATTTAGTCTTCCATAGTCTCTTGGAAATTTATATTTATATTTACAAACTAGGGGAAACATGCGCATTACATCATGTAGGACTTATGTGCATGTTGCACATTACAATTCCTCATGGAATTGTTCTTTATGTGCTTTATGCTCAGTGTGTCGCAACTCAGTATGTCTGGAAGCTTCCTTGATTGACCATTGTGTCACGTGTTGTGATTCTTCAAGCACATGAGCTTCCTCCAAAAATCTTTGTGTCACACATTGAAATTCTTCATGGGCACAAGCTTCTTCCAGCAACCTTTGCATTGTGTCTTGTACCTCTTCATGGATCCAATATTCCTCCAGTGACCTTGTGTCGCCCTCTACACTTCTTCCTAGATCTGAGCCTATTCAAGTGACCTCTGAGCCACATGTTCTTTCTTCTTCTAGTGTTCTCTACGCATCACACAAGAACCACTTTTGTTGGGAAGCATCAAACCTTGGAGGAGGTTGAGGTCCCTTCCTTATTGTTATGTCCAACTTTTGACATGAGCCTTCACCATGCTCAAAATATACTCATGTCTTCACTCCTCCTTGGGTTACTACCCGGACATTAGCCTCCTCATTATTATTTTTATTTTTACATGACTTTGCATGCACCATGTTGCAATTGGTATTTTTGTCTTCCCACTTTTTCAACAAGTTGGGACAGTCTTCAATAACATGTTCAAGACTATAGTAGTATGTGCAAAGCACGCACAGTTTGGTACAAAACCTTGATACATGACCAAGATCTCTGCAATTGAAACATGTGGGGGTCTACGTCCTCCTTCACCATATACTTGGCCGTGACCATGCCCATATCCACCTCGGGGACCTCCTTGGTATCTACATCGTCATGCTCACCACCCTTATTCTCTTCCTATACCCGGAATGCATCGTGGGTATTATCTTGCACCAACTGAAGTGAGTGGAAATTATTAACATCATGCCCAACATATTTACAGAACTCACAGAATGGAGTATGGGTCGTCGTTTGGTAGTTCTGCAAAGTTGGGAAGTAGGGTGGAACATGGCCCCAATGTCTACATATCTCACACCATTATGTTTTCCCAGATTGAAATGGATCAGGTGCACCCATTGCCACATAATTTGATAGGACGAGACATTCAAAATGTGCAAGAGAGGTGGTACAAAGGAGAAGTAAGTCCATCTTCTTCTAAAATTTCTCATGAGGTGACCCATAGAGTTGCTTACTTGCATCCACGCAAGACCATCTACTATGTCCAATTCCTCTCCCCCACCACTAGGGGATCCTCCATCTTCCTCTTCTTCTAACACACCAACATGTTGCACTCTATCTTACTGTCCTATCTTTACACCACAAATATGCACTTTTTCTTCCGGTCCTATCTGCACACTACCACTTTGTGCACTATCTTCCTCTCCTAACAACACACTACTACTCTACATTCCATATTTTACTCTTATCAATGCACCATTTCTCTACACTTCATCTTCCTCTAAGGTTGTGACACTCTACAATAGCCATTCTTTTCACCACAAGAATCAATACCACAAAACTTTCATTGTAACAAGGTTTATCATAGACCTGATCCAAACCCTTAGACACAAAGGTGTCCCCCTGAAGCCAATAACTGCTATGATACCAACTGAAAGTTTTTAAACCTTTTACAATAATGTAATGTACACACATATTCTTAAAATAGAAAAGGAAACAATTTCAATCACACATATACATAGAGGTTTACCCTCGAAACCCAAACCAAGAAAACCAACATCCCGTTTAGAGTTGCACCTCTAATTCTTATTCATCATTATACAACTTCAGTATACAAAACCCTTATCCATTGACTTGGATTAGAATACAACCCTAATTTCTTAACCATAAATAGAAAGCAATTGGTTGAAATACCATGCACCACTAAACTGCTAAAGGAAAAAAACCTCCCTCGCCAAGGGCGAAAAAACTTCCCAAACAATTGGCGAATATACCTCCCAAATTTTTTTCTTGGGGGCTCCACCCTCGAGACCCCTAATAGGGGGACCTACAATCAATCAAAGAGTGTGACACATACCCAACAATTACAGCCTTAATTTCTTAACCGAAATTTAAAAACCATGGGTCGAAATACCATGCGCCATTAAACTATCAAAGATGAAAAAACCACTGCTCCCAAAGGCGAAAAACCACCAAAATTTTTTGTGAGTAAGCCCCCCCAAAAAAAATTGAGGACTGCAACCTCAAAACCCTTAATAGGGAGACCCACGGTCGTGCAAAATATATAACACATACCCAACAATAAGAACCATCAAATTGTACCCACTACACAATCTAGAGCCTCCTTATCAACTTGATGATCTTCTTACACATCCTAATTACATCCTAATTAGTGACCCATGTAATAACCATTCCACCCTATATCCCATTTTTCAAGTTCCCACACTTCACTCCATTAGTCCTTTGATACTTTCATTCTATGTCTTTTGACATAATAATGAATTGCACTCATGTTCTACCCTAGACATGGTTTATCTTATCCTAGTCCACATGAGTGTCAAGCACTACATACTGCTCTCCATGAACAACATTAGTTCACTACCTCATCCCAATGCCATAGTAACACTGATACTTACTACTTTATCCATTGAAATTATCATCGCAACTCTCATGATTAACAGGTTTTCTAATCAAATCATCCATGGCAAACAAAAATGCCATCCAAGGTCATGATCCCATTACAAAAATTGCATGATGCCACTTTAATGTCACATCACATAAACTAGACAATGACCAAGCATGATTCTCGAGAGAGTGAATGCCTCTCATTCCTATCTATTCGTAGTCCACTAAATGTAGAATTACGTCTATATTTTGAATGGCCCCATAAAAATCCCCCACCCAACTCTCCTAGTAACTCGATAAGTTAATCTCCATACAATCTGATGATTATAGATAATGCATTCATATAGAAGTGGATATTACATATTATCATTCAACATTAACTTTTACCTATTGAGTCAATGCTACCATGGATACTAATGGTTCACATTCCCTAATCATACAATACTCTAGAAATATGAAAGTTAATATACTTGATTCAGGAAACAATAAGGTTTGAAGATATAAGATATGCAACATTTATGGAAGGAATTTTCTTTAGGGGCTATAAAGACTCACTTTGACTCCACTTCCCCTCTCTTTGTTTTCTTACTCTCTCACTCCTTATTATCTCTTTCAACTTTCTTGCACTCTTTTCCTACTCTTTTTTCCCTCTCTAACAGTGAGATGACAAGCATTAATACTCATGCACATGTCTTTGTGTTGTGGCCAAAGAATATTTTCACCCCACAAGTGATGTTCAACATCAAAACCACATATATAGGTGAAAATATTTCATGTTAGTGGAATGAAATCCTAATGAACATGAAACACCATCTACCAACTCTCCCTCGGTACCTAAAGGCATAACATAATGATGTCCTTTGAGCCTTGTAATTGCCGAAATTTCAATTAGATCAAGGTTTATGCATAAGAGAATTCAAACACAAAACTTGGGGCCTTTTGGACTGTGACTTCTATATCACTCATAGCTACATCACATGAGTCCTTAATCTTCCAAACTCCAAACTTTAGTTTGGTCTTGAATATTTTGAAATACATGTTGAGGTCATGTTGGCTACTTCTAAGAATAAGTGGGCTTGGAGGGTAAATTTTAGGCAAACAAAAAGAATAACCTAGGGCACCTGCAACACTGTATAAAGGGACGAAAGTATAGGACTTGTACCTTTGCAAAGAGAGTGGCATTTCAATTTTAAAGTCTGATGCAGTGGTAACTAGGTGTTCATCTTTAAGGGAGTTGGTCGAGGGTTATTTGGCACTGCAAGAGAATTTTGGTAGCTATGAGGGTAATTTGTCATTGGGACTTAACTAAGGACGGTGTTACATTTCTGGAATGTGGAGAACCAATGATGGTGACCGGTGGAATGGAAGGTAAGGGGTTAGTTGGATGGCATAGCAAGCCTGGATAATATAAAATGACAAACTTTGTTATGAAATGTTAAACCTAACCATAGTAATTCAGAGAGAGAAAGTGACTAGGTATTACTTGACACTTGTGACCATGTGGATAAGGGAGAAATAAGTTGAGGGTGTGGGAGCTTCGAGCTTGTCATTTTTCATTCGATGGTCTTTGATCGTCAAGAGTCTTGAGCACTTGATAGAAACAATGGTGGGGACATTTGAATGGTAACACTCCTTTTATAGTCGTCGAGCACGTGATCAAGAGGTTTTAGAATATAGTATCAATGATGTTGGAGGGAATTTGTCTGGTATACACCGGAATATTTCGTAGGAAATTCTCCAGTGTATACCGAAGGATTTCACACAAAGTTTTCCAATTCTACCAGGGGACATGGGAACTCCTCTAATTCGAGCAAAGGAGTTTGTAAGAACTCCTTCGATCAAACCAAAGAAGTTTATACAAAGTCGCATGGTAAGAACTTGGCATTTCAAGATAGTTTGAAGAAAGTGTTATGTTGGCCACTTGAACACTTGGAGGTAACTCCTCCACTGTAAACCAAAGGATTTTAAATTAACTTTTCCGATGGAAAAAATTAAATTTTCAAAATTTTCCTAAGTTCTCAAAGCAAAAATTTGCAATCTCAACCATACTAAGAATATTGAAGTGGATTTCTTAGAGTGAGAGTAATCGAATATTGATTACTGAGGAGAACTTCAAGCCAAATATTTTTCAAAAAATTTCAAAGGGGCTCCATTTTCTTGGAGGGGCTTCTCAAGCAGAAAAAACAAGAAAAAGGAGGTTGTTGGTGTGTAGCACAACAAATGGCGACATATTGGGTGAAGTCATGAATCTCTGTGGAGTGGTATATAAACATAAACTCATAAGAGCAGAAGCATGACAATGCATAGCCCAAGAGATAAATAATAGGTCCCATAGTTTTTCGAATTGCAAATTTTGACAAGATAGTTTGTGTGATACAAAGTTGAAGTTAGAATCGTGCCTAGACTAGATTGAATATCATGACATACCATTTTTCATAATGGATATAGTTTAATAAGGCATGAGGGGTACAACAATGAGTTGGGGCGTCATGAATGTTGAAAATACAAGTTGCTTGTACATTTCTCTGGTGTCGCTCCACTACCAACGATCGTTTATATCCCTGGCGGAGTCACCACAGTGTCACAAGCCTTGCTCTGCTACCATCGAGCATCCATAGCCCCAAAAAATGTACTTGTGTGTCCCACAATATCTGGAATGCCTTTCCCCAAGACTTTACATTATTTATAATTTGATTCTCTTATATTCAAATAAAGGTGGATGGGTGGATTCCAGTTTTCCTTTAAAGGCATGAGGGATGACACCTATAAAAGTGAGATTTTCCAAATTGATTATAGATGATCATACTCCTTGCGTAAAATTCACTAGGGTAATACATATGTCTAATTACAACCATTTCCATTTAAATCACAAGAATAATTTCCCAGGCATGGCCCTCAACTCCTTTATTTGTTATATTTTAAGAATACAATGCTCATATACTAGTAAACTATGTTCCTCTATTGGGTCTGACTTGAAGTTATGCATGATCAAGCTACATAGATAGGGTTGAAGTTATGTCTAGAAGCCAAGATATATATTTCCAAGGTTTCGATACCAAATATGTTGCACATCTAGGGATGTCCAAGTACTAGTCATCAAATCTTTGAGAGATTCCAAGTGACTATTTTCAAGAAAGAAAATTAAAGACCAAAAAAAGGGTAAAAAATTGAAAATCATAATGATCCAGGTGGATATCGGTGGCCACCCACCTATTCCAACTGTCTCACATGCATATGTCATCTTAGCAGTTTCAGTTTTCATCTTTGCAGTTTTTTTTTAGCTTTTCAGGTTCTAAACTTCCAGGGTTGTTTTGAGGCCCTAAACAACATTTTTTGGACCCGCCATAGTCACACTCTAAAAAATGTAAGAGTGTGATGGAATAATGTGTATTTATCGTATAGACCTTTACAATGGGATATCATGCGCCTAAAATGAATATCATATGCAAATGTTACGACCCCAAGAAGTTGATGTACCAACTTACCCTAATGGGGCCCACATGACTTTTGGCACTTCATTTCCTAGGGTTAGGTTTTTGGATGTCTAGGGTTTTGGAATTCATGTTTTATGTAAAAATTCCTTTGAAGCCTCATTTTACTCATATTCTTTTGAATCAACGCAATAGTCACATATCTTCTCAGAGATAAAACACCACCATTCTAACAAGCTTGTTTTAGTCTGCATTTTACAGTTTCAACATATTTCTTATTTAATAGAATCCAAGTTTTAATGAATCGTTTTTATTGTTCATTGTATCTCTCTGTTGATAATATAGATCTATATTCATTTTTTTCTTCCCATAAAATATGGATTAGTGGTATCAGAGTGATCTACTCCTTGCCATTCTTAGTGCATGTCCCCGACAAGGCCGGGGTACAAAGAGTTGGGTCTCGAGCTTGTTTTTCTTGAGGACAAGAGCTCTCACACGCCCAAGAAAACTTCCATGGTGGGATAAAATAAATACAATGGGACATGATATCCTTTCAAACTGTTTCTCGAGGAATCCCTCATGCAACAGAGGAACGAGATGATGGATATTTTCGCGCAAATCCTTCGACGTCTACCAACATGCGACGTATCTTCCTCGAGCAGAGGCACCAATCCCTTCAAGGTACATATCAACTTTGGTATTACTATATTTGAAGGTCAAATAGACACATATGTTGTAGAAAAATGGTTGACTATGCTAGAAGGGTATTTTTTTGTCCATAACTTTTCCAATAGAGAAAATATTACATTTGTGCTCCTCAAAGTCATCCCCCATGTCAAAGATTGGTGGGAGAATTTTTGCGAGAAAAATGAAACAGAGGAACCCTCATTATTTATAGTCACACTCACCTAGGAGTCATTCAGGGATGATATTAAGGAAAAATACTACCATTTTAGAAGTTATGATGACCTGTATACAAGATGGACCACACTGCGGTAGGAAAGGGACCAAACAATGCCATAGTTCACAAATATCTTCCATACCTTTTGCACCAAGTTGGGTATAAAATATTATGAGCGACATATGGTGATCAAATACTGTGGTGGTATACATAGATACATCCATATAGAAATGGATTTTATGTACATCTTGTCCTTGGGCGCAACCTATTGATATGTTGTCAAAATCGAGCATAAGCTTAAACAAAAGACGCGACAATTTGAGTCTAGGAAACCCTCACAACAAAAGTAGGGCAAAGGCAACCCCAACCTACAAAAAAAAGGGAAGAGAAAATATGGACAGCCTCAGGAAACCAGTCTAAACCGTAAACAAAGAAGGATAATGGAAAGACGAAGAAAGACACCGGCAAGTGGTGCGACTTCCATAAGAGCCCTTGGCATAGCATTGTTGATTTTCGCTCAAAGAAGTCATTGGTGGCGGAGGTGAAAGCCTCTCAATCAAATGTGAGTTCTGACTTAGAGTCATAACCAGAAAAGGGGATATGGATTATTGATGTGGAACCCAGTGTCATCGTTGCTACCACCAAGATCCATCCCAGTGAACCTAGTGAGCCAGAGGAAGGAGAGAGCCTCTTTCATTCATAGATGTGGGTGAAGGGTACTCCGCTGCACTTCATCATTGATAGTGGTATCCAGAAGAACCTCATCTCAGTAGAGGTCATCAAGTGACTGGCCCTACTGACAACACCCCACCCACAACCATACACCATCATATGGCTCCACCAAGGAAGCGACATTTGCGTCAACCAACAATGTCACCTATCCTATGACATCAAGCCCTTCAAATATGAGGTATTGTGTGATGTCGCTCCTCTTGAATTTTGTGATGTTATTTTGGGCCAACCTTATTTATGAAAACATCATGTTGTATATGAGTCTAGGCCTCACAGTGTTATTATTACTCTAGACATGAAATTATACAGGATACTCAAGGTAGTCCCACCTACTGTCATTTCCTTGATCTCTGCTAATAAATGCAAGAAGTTCATCTCTCATACCATAAAGTTTGTCTTCTTCGTGATTCATTGTCAAAGTGAGCGAAAGTTTTTCACCACATCCATGGCCTTTGTGACCGATCTCTCCATGCAGCAAAAGAAAGTGGATAAGGTCATGGAAGAATATAAATACATCTTCTCCTCACCCACTGGGGTACCTCTAGTGTTATAGAAAGATTTTCCTCACCCTAGGAAAACTTACACATAGGGCCTTTTTCCATTTCCCTATGCAACCTTGAAGTCCCTTTTTGAAAATCCCAGAGATAAAAACATGATTTTTCCACATATACATGCCTTGCCTATATTACATCATGCGTATATATAGGTTGCACCACTACAACCTGTGTACATCGGTATTTGTGCCCAAAATTAAAAAATGGTGTCGGGTTTCCATGTCATGTCATGAGCTCAATGATCCTTGGCCTTCCATATACTGTAAATGTTCCAAATCAACCCTTCAGTTCCACTTGAAGGCTACAAATGGGCCAAATCTGAGCTATGGAGACGAGGAGAAATAATTCAACTTTGAGAGAAAGTTACTCTGGAGAAATTATTCACTTCACATTGAGTCTGCATCCCTTTGTCCTTTAATTTTGAACACATTGTTCAGCCCCCAAGTTCTTCCCTTATTGATTGAGAACCTCATAGTCTCTCTTATATGAGCTTTCCTTTGGTGGAGGATTGAAGTGGTGGAGGCCCAACTAGAAGGAATTTAGTTTCTTGGTTCTGAACCGTGCTGACAAGAAAGTTTGTAACTCGTTCACTTATATTGATTACATCTTAATAGAAATATTGTTTTCTTGTCCAATTAATATCTTGCGAATATTTGAATTTTTATTCCATGGGTGTATTTGTTATGAATATTGATGGATTATGCTATTGAATGTGCTAACATTATATATTATCACCATATGTGTGTGCTTCTTGGTTGTTGAGGACTAGTTGCAGGTATATTGATTTGGGTCAAGTGCTCAACAGTGGACTTCATCGAACGTCTGGACGAGGTAGGCATTTTATCTTGTCTTTATAGCATACTTGTTATATAGCATACTTGAGATTAGAGTTGATTTATGTATTCATTTCCGTCTGTTGTGGTTTACCCGTAGCCATAGAGAGATTTTCCTCGAAACAAAATTGGCGACCATACTGGGGATACAATCTTCTTTTTGGGGGTTTGGAGTGTTTTTCTTCTTAGATTTCTCTTGTTTATATTGAGTTTCTTGTCGTATGATTTCTTGGCAGCCTCTAGTCACTCTGAGTCTAGGTTTCTTATCCTTCTCCTTAACCTGGTTGTGTTTTGACACATATACGCTGGTTTTTTTCTTACAGTCGCGTACATATGCATGTTGTACTTCTGCAAGATGCATACATAGGCACTTTTCCCTTGAACAATTGTGTGCATCAAACTTTGTTTCTTGATTGATGGGTTTGATGGTTTTTGGGTAGGTTTTGATGATTTTTGAGTCTTCTTGGGTCTCTGTGGTGACTGTTAAGTGTCTGTGGAATGACAGGAAACCTGTCTTTGGTTGAATTTTTAGGCAGTTCCTTTCTCATCATCTTTTTCATTTAATTGTCATTGCATATTGGGTTGGGTGTCTTGCTTCTTTATATCCTACTTGGTTTGTCTCTACTTACACATAGTAGAGTCTTTATATCAAGTTGTTGTTCAGTCCTTGCATTTTCATTCTCTTATATTGAAAATACAAAAATATTAGACATTTTACATTGTTGGCATTTTTTTATCTCTTGAGTCTGTGTCATTTATCTTAGTGCATGTAAATAAAGATTGCATTTTATTTAGAATTGAAAAATTGAATTGAGAATTGCATTTTGAAAAGCATATCATTTATTGAAAATTGAATTTAGGACTTTGCATCGTCTTCATATTCAATTATTTTACTTGTTGAGTCATAACATCACTAGTTTCACGACCACACCTTTTGAGTAAGCAAGGCCATTAAAAGTAATGCTATAATTTAAAATTGATTAGTAACGATTTTATTTTTATAGGGTGCACAAACTAGCTTAGGATTTAGAGCCTTGGAATAGGATTTTGTGAGTAAACTTCTCCAAGGCTATTAAATCAACATATGTGTCTAACTAAGGGAGTGGAGAAATCCATTGTATAATCGGTAATATTAGGAGGCTCTGCTTACAACGGAGTTAAGAACAAGGTCACGTGAGGTTGGTTGAAGGGATATCCCTTCGATACCTTCTTAGCATCAGATATATTTCTTGGGATCTATTTGTATATGGGGATCTTGCTAGTTCCATTACCTCCATGAGAGGTAGTGCTTTCAAGGTTTCAGGCTTTGCTACATTGCCCATACGGTGGACCTGACTTACGACTGTTCGCTTGTGCATCAGTTATACCATGGTTGGTTAGTTGCTTGACTTAGGTACCAAATAGGTTACTTGCAGGGGTTATTCTATAGGTACCTTGGGTCAGATAAGGGTCGGACAACACACAACCTTTATGGAGGATTACCTCTCTGGGGGGATCTGACCGACTAGTTGTTAAGCCCACGAGGGCCCTTATAACTGATTTTTTTTCCTTCGATCTTTAGCAGAGGAGTCTCAGGCCCCTCTTGGGTGAGGCATACCTACTTTAGAGAGGGAGGTCCCTTTCAACCACTTTGTCCTGTTTGTGTGCATATTTTCCGTTTGATTATTTTTTGTGTGCTCTTTGATTATTAGTAGACCTTTGATATTTTATACCGTGCCTTTAGTTTTCATTATCATGGATAGTGGAGTTCCCATGGCTCCCTCCTTTAACAACCCCCCCCCATGACGTCCACTCATTTCATGGGGACGAATCTATCCACTTTTCATAATGGTACGCAGAATTATGATGCTCAGTCCATGCCTGGGGCCTCTAATAATTTTCCTATTGATATACCAAACATACCTTCACCCTTTCCATCCTCCCCCTGGCCCACTTATATGAATCCTATTTTTGGATCCAGGGGAACCATGACCCCACCGCCTACATCTTCATTCGAAAGGAGTCATGCCCCTCAACCAACTCTCACTGTGGGAGGTTGGAATCTCCCCTCTTACAAATCTAGTCCTAGCCATGATTTTTCAGGAAATAGTACTCAAATGGGTGGTTATTCTACTTATTACACCCCATCTGCGTATCCTTCGTCCACCATGCCATTTTCTATGAGCACTTTTCCCATGGAGGGTCCACATATATCTTCTGGTATTTCATATGGAGGGAATCAATTTTATGGTCTACCCTCTTTACGGAACCCCTTCACATGGGGGAAACATATATCCTCACTTGAATAATCCTTATCATACTTTTGTCTCTTCGCAGACATCTTCTTCAGTGATGATGCATGTACAAACCTCTATGGATCAATTAGGTGGAGGATACTACCTTTCCAGACATGGACATGGTGTAAACCAAAACCCTTCCTGGCCTACAATGTCTCAAAACTAATATTTCCCGGGACCTTGGCCTCAAATTCCACAACTCACCACCTTCACTAGTCTTGTCACTGCCATTCATACTAGAGCTCCATCACCAACCACTACTAGTCATGTTGGAGATTGATCCACAACCTCTACAAATCACGTTGTAGACCAGCAACCAACCACTGCTAGTCATGTTGGGGGCATCACTCTAGTCACCATGAGTCATATCGATATCACATATCCAACCTATAAACATCATGTGGTAGGTTAAACTAAATCTTGTTCCAGTCACGCTGAGAGCATGTCGCCATCCATTGTAAATGACATTGGGAACATTCATATGATTGACAAGCCTAGACGTGTCAGGTGTAAGCCCAAGTTCCTTTGTAGGACTTACGAAGGAGATCACCTTACTCATTTGTGTCCTACTATTGCTATGATACTAGAAGCGTGGTTTTCACATGGGGGCCCTTCGGGTTCTGAGTCATCTGTGGTTTCCCCACACTCTATTTATTCTTTGATTGACACGAAGGTCATGTTGATGCAATCATCACCTAAACACACTCCCATTTTTTAGGGTGATGTGTCTCCTATCCTTGTTTTCATGCATCCTATTCAACCAATGGTTGAAGAATTGGTCATACCGATGCAATCTCCAGTCAATAAAAATATTATTTTGGAGGGTTATGTGTCCTTCAACCATGTCATTAGCATTTCTAGTACTGCACCTTCTGAACAAGAGAGATTTTTACTCTCCCCAATTAATCTCCCTCCAAGTCTTGGAGAGGTTCCCTTTGAATGGGATGGTCTTGTGGGGTATCTAATGCCTCCTCCTATGTCCTTTCAAGTAAGAGACATTACTCAATATATCATGGAGAAGGTACCCTCCACTAGCACTTTATCCTCCTCGACTTGGAGAGATTTGGGTTTTCCCAAGCTTGTGTCAGCTATTCGTAAGATGTTGACCTTTCACAGAAATCATGCATGGGAGCCTTGGCCTCCCCATGACATAATTCCTAGAAACCTCTCAACGAGTCTTATTTAAGCTCTTTTCTGACTCGTCTAAAAAAAAAATATATTGTTGAGTGAATTTGTCTCTTTCACACTCGTTAATTGGATAGTGAGTCTTAGTTTATCTCTTTTCGACTCCTTTTCAAAAAGTGAAAAGATTTTCGAGTGAACTTGTCTCTTTCACACTCATAAATTGGATTTGAAAGGACATCTACTTGGTGCAATTTTATTACTTTTTCAAACCAAGTAGACTAAGATTACAAAAAGGTATTTTTTTGGCGTTAATTTGTGATTGCATCTCATTCCCTTGCTTGCAGTATTGAGCCTATTGTCGCTTCACACTTTGCGTTATAAACCATTTACCTCATCAATTTTCATCCTCAACCAAGCATATCGTTGTTTATATCCTTCGCAACTTGACACCCTATACCCAGGAGGGAACATTCCCCCAAGTGTCCATCTCCTGCATGCACCTCCTTGCATTGAGCATATGTATGTTCCACTGCTGGAACTAATTTTGCTTACTTGCGACACTCATTTCCTCCTTTGTATCATAGCATTCATTTGACTATGAAAAAACAAAAAAAGATGGGTAGGAAGGGATTATTATCTTATATTGGCAGCAATCGTGTCTCCTTTGAACAGAGCACACAATTTTTTAGTCCACTTGTCATCATAATTTTGGGTTTAGCATGACCTTAGGAAGTTGAGCTCATTACATAGAGTTTATTCATTCAACTGGTTACTCTTCCAGTCCCTATGGAGAGTTTGATTGATGTCTCTTGCATCTCATGGTTTCATCATTGAGTCTATGTTGCCATAGTCTTCCATATGTCTCATGCTCTTGTTCAAAGGATGTCTATCAACCTGTGTCAGCCATTCCTCAGAACTCTTAACTTTGCATGTCATCCATACCCTTAGTTTGTCTCAGAATCACATGAAGTTGTAGTCCTATTACGTACCCTGGTCCTACTTTCCTCATTGGTAGGTAACCTTGAACCCAACAGTCGATATTTCATAATTGGTCATTGACTGGGTGGTTTCCCTTATGTTCGACAGTAAGACATCTATTCACACAATGGGATTCGTGTAGTGTCTTGGATGCCATTAGCCCTATTGGTGGTTTCCTTGCCTTCATCAACAGTTTTTCTCATTGACTGCTATTTAGAGGGTCTTTTTCGTGTATCGCTTGCACCTGGCACATGTGAAATATGCACATGGTTGTTGGTTTGTGAACATGTTCTTCATCCGATTTCCTCCAAATCATCAAGCTCTTTCTTTGTACCTAGTGTTGAATGATGAGAGATTCTCTAATACTCTCCTTTTAGCGGGTCTCCTTCCATCGAATTCAACTCATCTATTCTAGAGATGAGACCTAGAGTCTTATGAGTACCTAGAGGCTTGCAGTCATGAGTGGCATTTTCTCTTGCCATCAACAATTGGGAATACATCAATGTCTCCTGATCGATGGATTCTTCAAGTGTTTGACCTTGACTCCTTTATTCACACTTGTAAGAATGTACTCGGTGCCTTGATACCTACTTTCATCATCGGTAGGTTGTCTCATGTTTTTTAATGGTATACCTCAATGACTGGTAATCAAATGAAGTCTCATTGTGTTTGACCTCAACTCCTTTATTCACACGATGTAGACTTGCACCTTTGGTGGAATTGTGTAGAAGACTTGAAGACATTAGTTTATAGTCACATCTTTCCTAAGTTGTTTCTACCTTTCATTGGACTAGTACCTATGTGACTTCAATGAACATGGGAGATCATATTGTACTCCATTGTATACAAATATCTTCAGATTTATTTTTAGATTGGTTTTACTGGGCCTTGTGCGTGACTAGGAAAGCCTTTGGCATGTAGCCACCTTTGTATTTACTATTCATGGCCATGGACAATTGTTTGGTATATTTTCACATGGATATACAGTGTAATTAAAATTGGCATCCATGTCTATAAAGTCAGTACATATTGTAATGAGCAACTAGTTCTTCTGGTTAGTTCCCCATTACTCCACTTCTGGGTCTTATATTGTATTTCATCCATCGCAGATTCTCCTCTAACCTCATGCATTAGGGGGCATCTGTTATAGCAAGATTTGTCTCACCCTAGGTAAACTTGCACATAGGGCCTTTTTCCATTTCCCTATTCATACTTGAAGTCCCTTTTTGAAAATCCCAGAGATAAAAACATGATTTTTCCACATATATGTGCCCTACCTATATTATAGCATGCATATACGCAAGTTTCACCACTACAGACCATGTACATCAGTATTTGTGCCCAAAATTAAAAAATGGTGTCAGGTTTCCATGTCATGTCACGAGATCAATGATCCTTTCCCTTTCATATACTCAAAACGTTCTGAATCGACCCTTCAGATCCACTTGAAGGCTACAAATGGGCCAAATATGAGCTATGGAAAGGAGGAGAAAGAATTCAACTTTGAGAGCAAAGTTACGTTGGAGAAATTATTCACTTCACATTGAGTCTGCATCCCTTTTTCCTTTAAGTATAAACACATTGTTCAACCCCCAAGCTCTTCCCTTATTGATTGAGAACCTCATAGTCTCTCTTATATGAGCTTGCCTTTGGTGGAGGCCCAGTTGGAAGGAAATTAGTTTCTCAGTTCCAAACCGTGTCGACATGAAAGTTTGTAACTCATTCACTTATGTTGATTACATATTAATAGAAATACTCTTTTCTCGTCCAACTAATATCTTGAAAATATTTGAATTGTTATTCCATGGGCATATTTGTTATGAATATTGATGGATTATGCTATTGAATGTTCTAAAATTATATATTATCACCATATTATTGCGTTTCTTGGTTGTTGAGGACTAGTTGGAGGTATATTTATTTAGATCAAGTTCTCAACATTGGACTTCATCGAATGACTGGATGAAGTAGGCCTTTTATCTTGTCTTGCTAGCATATTTTTTATATAGCATACTTGAGATTAGAGTTGATTTATGAAGTCATTTTATTTTGTTGTGGTTTAACCCTAGCCATAGAGATATTTTACTCGTAACATCTACACTGTTAGGTCAAACATTCAATCGATCTGACCCCCGCACACCGCTACCCAATGGGTCGGTCTATCGCCTCTCTCTATTAGAAAACAAGAAGATCAAGAATTACATCCAAGAACTACTCCAAAAGGGGCACATCTGACCCATCTCATCACCACGTGGAAGCCCAATCATGCTTGTGAAAAATTAAGATGGGACCTGACGACTTTGAATTGATTATCGAGCCCTAAATAAAATCACAGTCAAGAATCGGTACCTGATTCCCTGAATCGACGATCTCCTTGACCAGCTCAAGGGGGAAAATACTTTAGTAAGATTGATCTGAAGGTTGGCTACCATCAAGTCCCAATAGAGCAGACATATGTATAGACAACTTCCTTCAAGTCCAAAGAAGGTATTTTTGAATGGTTAGTCATGCCCTTTGGTTTAACGAATGCCCCAACAACTTTCATGAGGATGATGGACAATATTTTTCGGACTTTCACCAATTATTTTTTGGTGGTGTATATAGATGACATCCTCATATAAAACAAGAATTGGGAGGAACACTTGTAGCATATTCAGCAGGTTCTACACACTCTACGGTAGCACAAGCTATATGAAAATTTGGAAAAATGCTCGTTCGGCATGGACAAGGTCCAGTACCTAGGCTACATTGTTAATGAACATGGGGTGGATGTGGATCCAACCAAGATCTAGGGCATTTGTTATTGGCCAGCCCTAACCACGCTCACTAAGATTCAAATATTTTTAGGCCTTTCCAATTTCTACCCCAAGTTCATGTTGGGATTCTCCCATATTGCATGGTCCCTCAGCCAAGTAACTAAGAGTGGTGGTAAGACAAAGTTCACATGGGTCCTGTCACAACAAAAAGCATTCAATGATTTGAAGCAACACTTGTGCTCAACCTTAGTGCTCTCATTACTCAACCTGAACAACCTGTTGAGATCGAGTAAGATGCTTCAGACTATGTTGTGGGTGCAGTTCTCACTCAACACGGACACCCCATGGTCGATCATAGTGAGACACTATCAATTTTTTTTTGTAAGTACCCTACTTATGAAAAAGAGATGTACTCCATTATACAATACTTTCGCCAATGGAGGAATTACATTCTCAGGAAGGATATAGTCATCCACAACGATCATAAGTCATTGCAGTTCATGCAAACACAAGGAAAATTGCAGAATGACATCCATCAGAAGTGGTCCACATACTTATAGCAGTTCCATATTAACATCAAGTATAAGATAGGAAGCACCAACCACATCAATGATTTCCTTAGCCACCCACCAGCTACAACACTCACCACGGTGCTAAACTCTTGCAGCCAAAAGACCTCCAGATGACCCAAATTTATGAGAGAGATTATGACTTTGCTGCCACCTACCATATGCTAGGTGAAAACACAATTGTCATTGATTTTCATATTCAATATGAGTTGTTGTGCCATCTAGGCCATCTCTTCATTCCATCAAGTGAGAGAGTGAAGTTGATTTGGGAATCCCACTACAATCAGGTGGCAAGACAATTCAACATAAAAGAGACAATGACAGCATTGCAACAACATTTCTATTGGCCAAAACTTTGACAATATGTTAGCAAGTCTATTATATCTTGCACTTCCTACACCATTGCCAAACCGACCATTAAGAAACAAGGCATGTTCACCCCTCTTCCTACTCCTAAAAGGCCTTGGAAATCTATCTCGATGGAATAAATATTGGACCTTCCATTGACCAAGCGGGGAAATGACCGTGTTTTTGTGGTGGTTGATCGTTTTTCTAAAATGGCGATTATGGTCGCTTGCAAGAAGAGCATCACAATAGAGGCCACTTCCAAGATCTTCTTTGAATGAGTGTGGGTACATTTAGGGATACCATGAACCATCTTCTCAGATCGGGATAGTCGGTTCCTCAACACATTCTAGTTGAGCCTCTAGTTACTGCTAAACACTAAGCTCACCATGTCTACTGCCTCCCACCCCTAAACAGATGGCAAAACCGAGGTCGTCAATCAGATGATCGTTCATATCCTGTGCATGTACAATCCCAAGCATCCCCTCACATGGGATGAGAGTCTTCCCTAATTTCAACACATCTACAATAGAGCCATACATATCTCAACCGAACACAATTTGTTTCAAGTGGGGTTGGGATTTCAACCATTGGGTCCCATGGATATTGCACTACTCGTCGCGTCCACCCAGGAAGACTCATCCCATGCTCAAACTGAATCTGAAAAATCTATCGGGTTCATTGAGTGGATCTAATGCATCTTCCAATAGGTTCAATATATTTGTAAGAAGTCCAATTCCAAGTACAAGCAACGCCATGATCAACATCGGGTGCCACACAAGTTTTAGGTGGGAGATAAATTTTGGTTGCACTTGTAGAAAGAACACCTTATAGGACCATATCAAAATATTCATCCACTCTGCTATGGACCTTATACCATCACCGAGGTCATGGGTGATAATGATTTTGAGCTTATCATTCCCCCCTTCCTTGGCTTGCACCCAATGTTTAATGTGGACCTCCTTTGGCCATACTTTCCACCATTATTAGAAACCTCAGAGGTCACAGAATAGTTGACACCGACATAGATCAACCCTAACTGCATGGAACAAGCATCCACTGATCATATCGTGGACACATAGGTCAAGGGAAATTACGAACAAAATTTTCATCTTTATCATTTTTTCAAAGTAGGGCAGCTCCTACACTAAGGCAAGTGTCTCACCCGGGGCCAAATTCAGCAGAAATTTCCTCATCTGATAGGGGAACTCAGTGCAATGGATACCATTTCTTCCTAATGGGGGAGTATTTATCCAAGTGGATATCGGTGGCCACCCACCTATTCCAACTAGCTCACATGCAGATGTCATCTTGACAGTTTTTTTCTAACTTTTCAGGTTCTAAACTTATGGGGCCATTTTGAGGCCCTAAACAACATTTTTGGGCCCTCCATAGTCATAGTCTAGACAAATTCACAATGTCACAACATAATGTGTATTCCTTGGATATACCTTTCCAATGAGATATCGTGTGCCTAAAATGAAGATCGTATGAAAAACTTATGACCTTGGGAAGTTGATGTACCAACTTAACCCAATGGGACCCACATGACTTTTGGTGCTTCATCTCCTAGGGTTATGTTTTTGGATGTCTATGATTTTGGCATTCATGTTTGATTTTAAAAGGACTTTGGGGAGTCATTGTACTCATTTTATTGCGAATAAGCACAACCATCACATCTCTTCTTAGAGATAAGCCAACACCATTCTAGCAAGTTTGTTTCAGTATGCATTTTATAGTTTCAACATCTTTCTTATTTAATAGAAGCCAATTTTATTGTATCTATGTTATTTTTCATTGTATATGTGTGTTAATAATATAGATTTGTATTCATTTTGTTCTACTCATAAAATACGGATCACATAACATCAAAAGTAAGAAATGTGTAAAAGTAATGAAAACTAAGAAGCAAGTTGAAACACAATCAAATTCTTTATTTATATACATGGTAGGAGTTGCCATGAGGGATAGTTGATGTAGTGTTTCAGGATTTTCCAATTGACGAGTAGGGGTTCAACATTCCCTTCAAGATTTTTCAAACAGTAAATTCCTTAGCCAATTTTCTCTTTGATCACGAAAGGGATAAGCCATAATTGTTGAAATTTCAAATGTTTTCCTTTATCCTCATGCGGCTTGTCCCACTTCAAAACCAAATCGCCAACTTGAAATTATTTCTCACCAGTATATTTTTATCAAACCAACGCTTTATGGTATGTTGGTGGGTTTCAACCTTGTTTTTCTCTTTCACGTGATTCTCTTCTAAGTTCAACAATGTATCAATGTGTCTCTGGATGATGGGACATTCTCTCCTACGACATTGTTGGGTAAGTGCAAGGAAGGAAGATAAATGTTTGAAGGGAGGATAGCTTCTTTATTGTAAACAAGGAAATAAGGAGAGATCCCTATTGAGGCCTTGGTAGTGACACGATCAACCCATAGTGCATTGGATAGTGCTTCATGCCAATTTGTTTTTGTTCGACTACATTTCATTTCAAAATATGGATTAGATTTTTGTTTTTAGATTCGACCAAGCCATTACCTTGAGGGTTGTTGTCACAAGCATTGACTCTAGGTTGTAATAGAGACAAGCCTTAGCACATTTTGAAGAAGACAATAATTGTTGATTGACCAATTTTTTGGAGACTTCTAGAACTAGGTCTGAACGAGACTTTCAATCATTACAAATCATAAATAAAGAGGCATGACCTCATCTGCTAAATCCAGTTAAAATCATGAAGATGGATAGAAGAAGTGAGATAAACAAAACTGATTAAGAAGTCATGTATCCAAGCATGAAAAATCTGACTCCTTGCTCAATAGAAGAATAACACTGAATTCATTTAAGTTGTATTCAATAATTAAGCAATAATATCCAATTGCAAGTCTTGTTTTTATCATAGAAAAACAAAGGAAAATTTTCTCTCAAAATAAATGCTTTTAAATTAGCTACAACATCAGTTTCACTGAATTGTAGTTATTACAATCTAAATGAAAGAATGAGCAGAAGAAAGAATATTAATGAAAACTAGAGAAACAGAACACAGGAAAAAGACATTGTTTAACTCAACAAGGTCTCATAATATCTTTGGTTCTGCTAAATATTATTGAAAAGACTGCATTACAATATCAAGCCAAAAGGATCTTGGGTTGTTCCCCTCCCCTCTTCTGATTACAAAGTCTTTGTTTAAATAACCCAAATAACAACAATGTCTTCCTCATTTATTGGAAAGATAATCAATTAAAATACATCTAAAATTGGTTGCTATAGTTCTCTCCATCTATTGAGGATGATGGAAGTGTTGAAATAAAATCTGGAACTGTTTGTTGAATTACTGAGAGGGGGGGTGAATTAGTAATAGAGAAATTTAATCCTTTTTCAACATAAAATGCAAGTGTTATCTCAGTGTAGAATTATCATCCAATAGTTGCAGAGTAAATAAACAATGAAAAAATGAGCAATCACACACATACAAAGTACACCAGTGTTTTACGTGGAAACCCAAAGTGGGAGAAAACCAAAGAATGTTTTTTCATATATGTCTTTAAGACTTACATTCATTGGAAGCACCAACTTCCTTTTTTTTCCAGATGCAACTGCAAGGAGGCTCCAACCCCCTAGTTTCTCCGGCTACAATCTGAGGGAAGCTCCAACTCCCCAATTCTCTGGCTACAACCAGAAGGATGCTACAACCCCCTATGTTCTCTGGCTAAAACCAGGAGGTGGCTACAACCACTTGTCCTTGCTCCATCCAACCGCCTTAGCATATAAGTAGAATAATGGGACCACCGTAAAACTATCAATGCGAGATTTACTGTTGTAAACATGTACCAATCAACCTGTACCAAATAACCCATACTAATAACCTGAACCATGCATCAACCATGGATCAACCTGTACCTCAACCTGTAATCAACATGTACCATAAACAAGTGCATCAACCATGCACCAATCTGTAACAAACAACCTGTAATCAACCTGTACCATAAACAAGTTCATCAACCATGCACCAACCAGTACCTCAACCTGTACCATGAACAAGTGCATCAACCATGAAACAAACCTATACAAATAACATGTCACAACAACCTGTCCAAACAACCTATCACAACAATCTATCTCATCAATATTATCAACCAAATTAGATCTACTCACCAAGATCAATCACCAATACAACTCTCAAATATGTGCATCAACCAAGCATAACACAACAACTCATAATCATCACCAAGATCAATATGTGCTTCTAATAATATACCAATACAAGTATGGTACATCATCCATAAACCATGTGTCAACAATACTACTAACAAGTGCCTCCAACCATGTACCAAGTATGTACCAATCATGTATATACTACTCATCAAGATGTACCAACATCATCAACTATACACCTCATGTATGTGCCAACTCATCAACTAATTGTCTCAACCATGTACCCAACATGTACCTCAACCAAAATACCTCTTCAATTTCATCATCCAAATATGATTTCTAACTTTGTAATAGACCTAGTGTATATGATCACATACCTGCAAACCTTCCTTAACTTTAACAACAAAATACTAGCAGTTTCATCAAACTTTACTTTAGTCTCAAATGACTAGTTTTGG
This sequence comes from Picea engelmannii, assembly GCA_009831015.1. Lineage (NCBI taxonomy): Eukaryota > Viridiplantae > Streptophyta > Pinopsida > Pinales > Pinaceae > Picea > Picea engelmannii. Next base: position 225,493 of record ML785845.1, on the reverse strand, counting down.
ATTAGTCAACAACCCTAACTTGAAATAATCATAACTATGTACATGTAATGAATAAAGATTTGAAAATAGTACACAAAGTTCTTCAGTGTGTTTAATGCAATTCCTCCAGGTGTCACTACTTGGAACCTCTAATAAAAGGAGTTATAGCAAAAATGGCATACCTTGTTGAATTTTGGCTTATTCTAGAGAACAAACTTGTAGAGTGTTCCTCGCACGGAATGTTTTTTTTATGGATATAAAAATTGTACATAGAATACTACAAACTTCACTTTAACCAACACATTTGAGCTTACTAAAATTGGATCGGTTATGAAGAAGTTATGACTTTTTACCTGAAACACCTATTTTATACTAGTTTCAGGACTAGCCACAAACCCTATTTTCCACGGAGTGTAACTCCAAAAATACAATGACCCACAAGATGAAATTTGTACCACAACTACTTGGATATGTTTCCTCAAAAACCTCCCAATTTAACGATCTGAATCATTATAGAAAAAACATTTATTTTGAAAATGGTGAGATGACCTGTAAATAACATACCTTAGAAAGCATCATCAAAAGAATTTATCCTCCCTTGAATTTCGACCTTCTTTTCTTCACCTTCCCTCTGAAATTTGGCTTAGATATCCTTTGGTTACCTCAGTAACCTATAGATATTCAATATTCTCAAGTGTGATTAAAATGAGAGAATATTGCATCTTATTTATACTTTCATGTAGCTTCCTCAAGGGGTTAACTTTTAACCATCTTAACCCACTTTCTTTATTTTAGGGTTAACCCACTTCTAACCACTTGTCAACTTAGTAATTTCTCCATTAAATTTATTATTTAAATAATTTATTTTGTATTCACTTTGAATTATAGTACACTCATCACTTCACTTTATTATTTACCTTCTAAAATCTCTTAAACCACTTTGACTACTTTGACCTTTGGGGGCTTCTAGATGACTCATGAGGGTTATCCAACTTCACATGGCCATAACTCTCTAACCACGAAGTGTTATGTGACGTTCCACATACTACTGTAAATTGCATGGCATGTAATATCCATATAGAATAGTATTTCCTTCAAATATATCAAAACTCATACTATTATCCATCAAACAAACTTGGGTCCATTACCTAAACTCAGGTTTTCCAACTTCTCGTGGCCATAACTCTCTAACTGTGAGGAGTTATGTGATGTTCCACATACCACCGGAAATGGAATGACATGTACTATCCATCTAGAATATTCTTACCTTCAAATATATTAAATCTCACACCATTATACATGAAACAACCTTGGGTCCATTACCCAAACCTTTGTGCTACTAGAATTTGCTATCGGACTTTCTCCAAGGGTTGACATCAATCACTAAGGGTTGACATCAATCTAAAATATCACTCTCCAATGGTTGAAATCAATTACAACCAACAATCCATACCAATTGTCCATCAACCTAAGACAATTGTCTAACAATCTCCCCCTTTGGCATTGATGGCAACACCAACATTTATGGAAACACTTAGTCATGATAGCATTCATTATTATACTCCTCGTCAATGTTTCTATCTCTCCCCCTTTGACATCAATGGAAAAGGGTATCTCCCTTTGGGGATGCTCCCCCTGACTAAACTCTTCTTGAAATCGATCTCCCAACATGAACTGTCCTCTTTATGGTGATTCCTCATATAAATCTAAGACATATAAGATAAACATTCAAAAGCATTCATTTTGGAGTAGAAATTACTCTGAGTCTCTGGTGAAGATACTCAAAGGCTTCCCGTGGAAGCGGTTTTGTAAAGATGTCTTCCACTTATTCTTTTGTGCCCACATATTCAATTATGATGTTCTTCTCTGCAACTTGTTCCCGTAGAAAGTGATACTTGATTGGAATGTGCTTCATTTTGGAGTGCATCACCGAGTTCTTTGAAATATTGATGGTGCTTGTGTTAAGAACCAAACATCAATGTAGCATAGAAAAACCTCAGGAAAAGTACTCAACGCCTTGAAAAAGAGATAATTTCAGATAATAAGCCTCTTCAAGGGGGAAACCTCCTTTTACCCCACTTAAATGTTCAAGTACAAGATGATTCAAAATGAAAATGTCTCCTT
>ML785845.1:194029-210728 GCA_009831015.1 Picea engelmannii | reverse complement strand
CAAGGAATTGCGAACAAAGAGAGAGAGGAGGGCTAGACAAACTCTTGATGTAAAGCTTTGTGATTTTGACAAATGTGACACAAGGATTTGAGATTTTGACAGTAGAGAAGCTTGGAAAAAATGACGAAAGCTTTAGAGGTTTACTGCAGTTAAAAATCTTATGCTAGGCGACATAAGGATTTAAAGCTAGTGCAACTTGACAAAAAAAATTGGCAAGGCACACAAAGTTTAAAAAATTCAATATTTGTTCTAACAAGGGTAATAGTCGGTTGTGTATTTTAAGGTAATTCCTTTTTCTAAAGAAAATTCAAACAATTTTAGTGATGAGAAATATGTTTCATTATCAAACATGAGAGAGTTAGGCACCCCAAACCTACTGATAATGTGGTTCTCAAGAAAATTCATTACCGCTTCATCATTCACCTTGGTTAGTGGTATTGCTTCAGTTCAGTGCGTAAAATAATTAGTAGCGATTAGTATATACCTGTGTTGCTTGGATGAATGATGATGAATCTCACCAATGATGTCAAACCCCCATTGTTCGAAGGGTTCTTCAACAACAACATGATGAAGTGGAACAACAACCTTATACTCTCTTCCAACATATCTTTGGCAAGTTTCACAACTGCGTGAATATGCATGAGCATCCTTGAATAGTTTCATCCAATAGTATCCAGATCTCAATATATTATGAGTTGTTGTATCTCTTGATAATTGGCGTCCGGCTGGTCCATCTTGCATGTCTTTAAGAACTTCATCAACGTCTTGTTTTTCCAGACAACGAAGTAGGACTTCGTTGTAGTTTTTTCTAAACAAGACACCATGAACCAATTGATATTGTGTATATTTCAACCTTAGTGATCTCTTTTTCTTGGCATTAATATGGTTCAAAGTTGCACCATGTTGAAGGTAGTACTTGAGATCATTATAAGATGAATTCTCGAAAGAAGGAACATATGGGGCTTGTTGCATGTAGAGGTTGGTTCCTCTTGCCATCCATCTTCTTCTTTATTTTTAGCATCTGTGATTATAATCACTAACTTACAGAGGCCTTAACCTTTGACAATATTCGTTGATTTAAATTCAAGGTTGTACTCTTGTAAGGCAGTAATCTAGTTACCTCATCTCTTGACCAACTCTCTCTTTACAAAGAGAGATTTGACCTATGGGTGAGGAATGATCACTTTATTGTGGTTCTTCAAAATGTAAGGTCTGAACTATTTAATTTCTTTGTGGACAACGAAAGATTGCTTGTCTACTGGTGGGTAATTTATTTCAGCACCTTGTAATCTAGTGCTCATGAATGAAATGGGGCACTCATTCCCTTGCTCATCCTTTTGTGTGAGCACTGTTGCAAGAGAGTGATCAAATGAAAATGTGTACAAAACAAAAGTCCTTGGTGAAATATGGAATCTGTAAAGATGGTGCAGCTTCTATAGAGGCCTTGATTTTATCAAAGGCCTCCTTTTCAATGGCTGTCCATTTGAACTAAACATATTTCTTTATCATCTTTTGAAGTCGCTTCACGATTTTGACAAAATCTAGGACAAATATTCTTACAAAATCTATCTTGTCGAAAAAGGATTGCATGGATGTTTTGTTATGCGGTGGTGGGATTTGCATGATAACTTTAGTTCTTTCTAGATACACTGAAATCCCATCCTTGGAAATTACATGCCCCAATAAAATGTCTTATGAAAAAAAAAAATAGTTTTCTTTGGATTCAAAGAGATACCATACTTTCTACATCTTTCAAATATATGTTTCAGATGATTTGCATGATCAACTCTTCGATTTGAATACATAGTGACATCATTGATATAGATCACCACAATTTGACCGATTAGACCTTTAAAGGCAATATCCATATCTCTTTGAAAAGTATCCCCTGCGTTAATTAAACCAAATGGAATCCTGCGGTATGCATATGTCCCCCACTTTGTTCTAAATGTGGTCTTTAATCGGTCTAGTTCTTCCACGAAAACCTGGTTGTATCCTGAAAATCCGCTCAACAAAGAAAACACTTTGGAGCCAGAGACAAGTTGTAGGATTTATTCCATGGGAGGAACTAGATAGTTGTCTTTGTCGGAATCCTGATTCAAATTCTGGAAGTCTATGCATATTCTGATTTCTCCCGACTTATTTCTGACATGCACCATATTTGACACCTAGGTTGAATGACAGACTTTTAATATGATCCGAGCATCTAACAACTTCTTTAATTATTTCTAAATGAGTGGTTCAAGGGTCAGATGCATTTTACTTAGATTTTTTTGGAATGGTTTGACACCCTCTTTGATTGGAATCATATGTTGACTTATGAGGGTATCATAAGTCTTTAAATATTCATAAGTCCAACCAAATACATCATGATATTTATTGAACAACTGCGTGAATATGTGTTTTTTAGCCTCACCTGCCCAAATTGATGTATTTGGGTTGCTCAGTGGTCCCTAGATTTACCAAGAAATGCATCATGGTAGCGATGTTCATTTTCGGATTCATCATTTTTCTAAATTTGGTCTGAATGTTGAACAACTTTTCCAGTAACAACACATTCCTTGGGATGTAGTTTGCCTTCACTTTACTTGCTTCATCTTGATATTTTTGAAGATCTTGTTCATGGGCTACGTTTTCTGTGACTGTGTCTTGGAAGACATCTGAATTGGTGAGGAAATTTATGATTTGAACATCATTATTGCATACCCTCTAGTTTGTGACATTATGCGGTATGGAAGGCTTGAACATGATTTCAACAGAAAAAACATCATTAAGAGGTGTATATCTAGAGGTTGCATTCGCCAAAATGTCTACAGGAACATTCTGGCAGCGAGGTATATATTCAATATTAAAAGTTTTGAAGGAATAAAGTAAATTCCATAACTCTTGTTGGTAACCTCTCAAATGTGAGGATAGACAGTGGATGATATTTCTTACATATCAGGCAACTATTTTTGAATCAACAAATACTCATAACATTTTACCTTGAGGTCGATGGATTTATTCAAACCTTGAACCAAGGCTTCATATTCCACAATATTATTGGTGCATTCAAATTCCAATTGGTAGGATATGAGTGTTTTACGTTCATGTGGATCAATAAGGATACATCCATCCCTAGCTCCATCTTGGGATTTGGATCCATAAAAAAACATAGTCCAAATGTTAGTATATACAGGTGGGTTAATTGTACAATAACCTAGTTCTTTTAACACTATACAAGAATTATCATCAGTCTGATTACATGGAAGGAATTCATACTGGGTGTTTGTTTGAATTTCATATTGTTGTGCTTCATAAAAACCATGCTCAGTCTCTAAGAAATAATTACCCAACACAGAATGTGAGAAGCTGATTGGATCATTTTTACCTTCCAATTCGATCACCATGTGTTTCATGTGAGCCTCACTATCAATGAGAATTTGATTGGGTTTACCTTTGTATGGGATCCAAATGTGGGACTAGTCTGTAGAGAAATAGACTTGAAGTTTGGCTGACCAAATCCTGCTCAACAACAAACCATAACTATAGAGGATATCAACAACAACAATGTCAATAACTCGATGGACCCTTGGGTCAGAGGCTAATACAATCTATACATATTTGAGCTCTCCTCTTACTTTTACATCTGACTTATCTAATTGTATGATACTTGTGGTAGTCAATTGTAGGACAACCTTTACTCTTTGGCATATTGAATAGGAAATGATGTTGGAGGAAGCACCAGAATCTACTAAACAATTGTGTATATTGAAATTAAAATTTTCATATGTAAGTAGAAAAGGAGGGATTTGGGATTTTGAATAAACACCTATACTTGTTACGTTCATGGAAGATTTAATTTCGACTATATGTATTACCTTTGTTTCTGCAGTTTTAGAACTATTGTTGATTGAAGTGATGGATTTCTTCTGAGAGTTGCCAGCATTAAAAGTGTCAAGAAGGAGATCACACTATTGTGGTAATGTGCAGATATCATACATGGAAATATTAGTGTTATTTTTCTTCATATCTTCAATAACACTATACTCTAAAGGGTGTGTTTCTGGTTTGTTTGTTGTGTTTGGTTGTAAATTGTTAGCTTTGTTGTTGGTTGTTGGATCATTGGGCTTAATGTTGTTCATAGTCAAGTTTGACGTACTAGATTTGTTCTTGTTGGCTGAAACAACAGTGTTATATTTATTAATAACAGTGGTTGAAGTTGGGGTTCTTGGTTTCAAAGAGAGAACATGGGGTATAATTTTCCTTAGAGGGGTGTTGGTTTTCAAAGGAGAAGAAGTGCTTAGGAAAAAATCTGTGTTACACAGATTGTAGTCCCTAGGAATGTATTTTATAACTAGTGTATCTCCAATAAAAAATTCTTCAATTTGTTCATCATATGAGTCAATATACCAATCACACAAGGACATAGAAGACTCTTGAGGGGTTTCCTCAATAGTATCCTCATTTCCTTCTTTGGTGAGTTGTTCATCATTTATGCTGTGTTGATATAAAAGCTAGTTGATAACAAAGGTCATGGATTTTACCCACAGGGGACAAGTTTTTCGGAGTGATTATGTTGGTGATATGAGAAGAAGTTGTCATTGTTGAAGGTATCCAAGTTTAGCATGATTTTTGGTACCTCATGTAGTTTGGACGAGTTGTCATTCATTTTGAAGAATGGATGGAAAGGTCTGGGACTTGAGGGCCCTTCTCCAACATTCTTCTTGAGATCAAAAACTTCATTTGATAAATTCTTAACTAACTTAAATACACTATCGATATCCTTTGGTTCCTTTTTAGGGGGTTTCGTTAGCAATAGTGGTTGTTTTCCAGCTGATTTGATTTCTCCAGAATATGGGTGATTGTCGTAAGAGGATAAATATTTCTCAACAATTTTGGCTTCTTCAAAATTCTAAGCCAGAGTGTCCTCACCACCCCATTTAACAAACATGTCTATAGAAAGAATTAGAGTCGAAGTGTAGTATACAATGGCTAAGGATTGTAAAGGGGTTATATCAGCAATAAACTTAGTGAGGATTGTAATGAAACATTTATTGAAGTCCTTCACTTTTTCCTTTTTTTCCATTTTTATGGTTCCTAACTCCTTGTATAAGGCATCAATCGTTTTTTGTTCCTCAAATTTCCCAATAAAATCTTTCTCAAAGTCCTCCCAACTAGGCATGGAACTAGGTGGTAGATTAAAATACCAGGTGGATTCTCTACCTACAAAGGTGTAAGGGAAAATCCTACAAACCACATATTCATGCTGAACAATGAGGAGGTGGGTAGCTAAAAATAAATTTTTAACATGATCCTTAGGTGAATCAGGTTTGTCTGGGTCAAATTTTGGAAGGAGAATTTCCAGTTTTCTGGGAATTTCATGTAAAGGCTCTACCAAATTTAGAGCACCATCAGATAGCTATGGTAGGATTACTACCCTTAGTTCTTAATGTTCACCCATGATTTGGTTGATATTAATTTTTGGGTTTTCACTTTCAAATTTATGCTCTGATTCGGGAGGGGTAGGAGGGATATGATTTAAAGGCACTAGTACTTCTTGGAAGGGGGTTTCAATCAAATATTCTATAGATTTGACAAGAATATTGGGGTGGTTGTTTGATCATATTAATCAAGTAGTTCTTCTCCTAGGGAGTTCTGAGGCTGTAGGTAACTTACCAAGCAAATTGGCATAGGCTTGAGTGATATGGCGATTTTCAGTAAATTCTTTGTAGGGTATAGGAAACCAAGTTTCTATATAAGTTTTGGGACTAGAAGTAGAACTTTCGAATGTATGGTTCATGTCTTCTGAGGTAACTTCCTATTCATAATTGATATGAGGAAAACAAGTTGGAACAACGGTGTTTTCAAAGGATTGTCGTGAGTGTGCAATGAATTTATGTAAGCCATACAATCCCTCCTTCTAGCATTGATTCTATTGTCAGGGAAAAATTTCCCAACAACAGTAAGGGGTACTCCTCGGTACATGGTCCCAATTACATTATGCATCGTTTGGTTTAAGAGTCCCATCCAGATTTTGGCCTGACTGCCATTATTGGTTATGAGGGTGAAATATGGATGGTTATGCAAGTGAAATATGTAGATGAAGACTATGTAAAAATAAATATAAAGAAATCTAATCTACTTCTACCCTATCCTATCATGGCTAGGAGAAAATTATCTTAACTAAATGAGTTGTAATGAAACTAAACTCTGCTCAAACCCCAATCAGATAGATATCATGAAGGTGCAAAGTTAGAAGCACATGCATACAAATATATAACCAAAGAAGTCTAAATAATATTTCTACATACATCAATAACTCATATGCTCATGACATAAAGTATAAGAAAGAGTAATGAAACTGAAATAATAACATAGATTGCATCAAAAAGTATATAAGCAAACCTGCCCTTACAACCCATGTGAGTAGCTAACATCATGCTGGAAATAGTTCATGAAAAATAGTGATGCACATAAGTTCTTCTCTCTGTCAAGGTTACCCCTGAGGGCTTCCCAATATTCATTAACCAAGTATTTTCTCCAAAAAGAGTTGTAGAGTGTATATAAAGTTTGAATACCCCTTTACAAATGGTCCTCTTCCCTTATTTATACAATTATTTCTAACCGATGAAGATGACTTATTACATTACTAAATAAGCAATCACAAAATTGTTCATCTTCCCTCTACATACTTGATGACACGTGTATACAATGAAGACAAAATTGAAGGTAGTTGGAAAAAGAAAAAATAGAGTATAATTAATATCAATTTCGAATTGTTATTTTGTCTTATTCAAAGTCTTTTGTCTCTGACATATTGTAAGGTACAAGATCTATTATAATAGTTGAAAACATAAATATTGCAAAGAATAACAACGGAACACCACAATAGATGAAACCACATCACCAAAATAATATCTTTATTGATAGGAAACAATGTTCACTTGCCTCTTCGAGGGGGCAACTTCCAGTAGAGAAATGCTCTATTACAATAATTCTCAAGACAAAACTTCTCATTCCCTCGACTCCTATTTATACTAAATATATCTACCAAAAGAACAATCTAGAGGAATATCTTCTAGAAGCAGAAGCTTTTATTAGGTCTTCTTACATTTGACTTATTCTTCCTTATTACTAAACCTTATTAATATTGACCTTTATTACATGGAAAATATATTATTCTACCTATGTGAGGGGTTAGGGAGGTTAGGTCCCTAACATGCCCTCCCTCTTAAAAAACAACCTTGTCCTCAAGGCTTGAGATGAGGAAATTATTGCAAATGGTAGTTCTCCCAGGTGACATCTGTTGGAGTTGTATCTTTCCACTGTACTAACATTTCCTTGATGGTGCACAGACAGAGACGACGCTCATGCTAGTCCAAGACTGCTTGTGGTTGCAACCAGATGGAGTCTTCTTCATCCAACCTGGGAAGTCTGGTTTGAGTTTGGCACTTAGTTCCAATCATCTTCTTTAAGCATGAGACATGAAAAACAATATGGAGCTTAGAATGACTGGGAAAAACTAATTGATAGGTCACATGTTCCATGCGCTTGAGAACTGTATAAGGACCAAAAAATTTGGGTGCTAGTTTCTAACAATGGTCAACCTTGAGTGAAGTCTACTTATAAGGTTTCAATCGAAGAAACACCTGGTCCCCTTCAACAAATTGACATTCTGAGTGACCTTGATCTACTTTTTTCTTCATGCAATTCTGAGCCATGACCAAATTCTCTTTGAGGGTACAAAGAATAACCTCTCGAACTGTAAGAGTTTGGTCAACCGCATGGAACTTCGAGATGTCAGACATGTATGAGAGAAGTGAAGGTGGATTTTTTCCATATACTACTTCAAAAGGAATCATGCCAATAGTTTTATGGTAAGAAGTTTTATAGAACCATTCAACTAGGGGTAATCATTAATCCCACTGATTTTTCCTCTCATATGCAAAACACCTCAAATATGTTTCCAAAAAATTGTTGACAACTTCAATTTGAACATCATCTTGGGGATGATAGGTGGTGTTAAGATGAAATTGTGTGCCATGTAGCCTGAACAATTATTGCCAAAAATTGTTGGTGAAAGTGGGATCTATGTCAGAAACAATAGAATGAGGCATGCCATGAAGCTTGAATATATGATTGATGAAAATTTGAGCCACATTGGAGGAGGTAAATGGGTGTTTAAGAGAACAAAAATGGGCATACTTGGAAGGATGATCAATAACCACCATGGCGACTAACTTATTGCTCGATTTAGGTAATCCAACAATGAAATCCATAGAGATATTCCTCCAAATAGTGGGTGGAATCAGAAGCGGTTGTAGGGTGCTCAGGGCTTTGACTATTTCTTTGTTGATGTAGTGACACATATCACATTCCGCCACAAAAGTTTGAACATCTTGTTTCATACCATCCCAGAAAAAAGAATGTTTGACCCTTTCATAGGTTTTGGTAAACCCCGAGTGCCCAGTTGTGGGTGTAGCATGAAGCTTAAAAAGCACCGTGGATTTAAGTTGTGACTGTTTACTTAAATACATATGAATTTTGTAGCAAAGCTCATCATTGTGCCAAGAGTACCCTAGAGGAACTGGAGAATTGTCTTGCAATAATTGTATCAGACATGAAATTTTGGGATCTTGTAGCCATCTGTGACGAACAACTTGGAGCTAATCTAGTACAATGAAGGAGAGGGAAAAAATGGACCCTTCATCTTCATATTTTCTTGAAAGAGCTTCAACAACCACATTGTCTTTTCCTTTCTTGTAAATGATCTCATGATCATATCCAAATAGCTTAGTCACCCATTTTTGTTGCTCTGGGATGAAAGATGTTGCTTCAGAAAATACTTGAGGCTCTGATGATCTATCTTAATTTGGAAGCATTGCCCCAATAGATAAGGGTGATAAATATCCACTGCATGTAGAATAACCATCATTTCCTTTTCATACATTGATTGGCCCAAATGTCACTCTAACAATTGTTTGTTGGTAAAGACCAAAGTTTGTCCATCTTGCATAAGCATTGTTCCAATTCCTCTCTCGAAAGCATCACATTACAGAAAAAACTTTTTAAAGTCAAGAAGGGCCAAGACTAGAGTGGTGCACATAGGAACCTCCAAGGCTTGAAAGGATTGATCAACTACTGGAGTCCAAGTGAAAGAATTATTTTTAAGGAGAGCAGTGAGAGGCGTCGCAATCTTTTCATAATTCTGAACAAACTTGTGATAATAGCATGTTAAACCCATAAAACCACACAATCTTTTGAGATTCTTAGGGCGAGGCCAATCCTTCATAGCTTCAATCTTCTTAGGATCCACCCTAACACCCACCTTGCCAACAATATGACCCAAGTAATCGATTTTCGAGGCTCCAAAATAACATTTAGATTGTTTGAGGAAAAGTTGGTGCTAAGAGAGTAGATGAAGATCTCGATCCACATGAGCAAGATGGGTTGTCCAGGTTTTACTATAGATGAGGATATGATCAAAGAAAACTAAGAAAAAATGACGAAGAAAAGGATGGAAGACATGATTCATGAGCCTTTGGAAAGTGGAGGCACAAGCCAAAGGGAATGACCAAGAACTCATAGTGTCCCTCATGAATTTGAAATGCGATCTTAGGAATGTTTGCCTCTTTCATATGTATCTGGTGGTAGCTAGAACGAAGATCAAGTTTAGTAAAGAATTGGGAACCACTTAATTCATCCAAGAGATCATCAATGGCAGGAATGAGAAATTTTTCTTTGATGGTGAGTTTATTGAGGGCACAAAAGTCAAGACACATGCGCCAAGAGACTTTGTTCTTAAGTACCATGACTACAAGAGAATAATAGGGGCTAGTACTAGGACGAATAAGGCCTGGGACGAGTAATTCTTGAACAATTTTCTCAATTTCATTTTTCTAGGAAAAGGGACGACAATATGGACAAACATTGAGAGGAGGGTTTTCGGGGACACGGGGAATGGAATGATCATGAACACCATGGGAAGGAGGAATTCCCTGGGGAGTGGAAAAAACAACTTGATGTTTGGAGAGGTCGGATTGGAGGTCGGGAGGCACAGAGGGTGTCTCAGTGGCATGAATGGAATGGAGTTTTGAAATAATGTTGTAATGACCTTTTTTGAGGAGATTTTCCATGTGATGGGAACCGATGATATCAGGGGAACCTACTATGATTCCTTGGAACTTATGTTGTTGGCGCTCTTGGTTGAATTACATGGTTAATTTCTTAAAATCCATGAGAATGGGACCCAAAGTCCTTAACCATTTGACACCCATGAGCACAATGTCGCAACCACCCATGTCGATAGAAAACATACGATATTTCATGTGGTATTGACCAATTTGGAGACACACATTTTCACAATGCCCCCACATTTCATGGACCCACCATTGGCAATCATGATTTGAAAGTTGTTGATTGCTCGGATATATAAATTAGTTTCTTGGGACATGTGATGATGAATAAAATTATGGGTGCTACCACTGTCAATGAGGATGATGACCTTGTGATGCTTAATGTAACCAATTAGCTTGAGGGTTTGGGGAGCAGAGAATCTAGTGAGAGCATTCAAGGAAATGACCAATTCAACTTCTGGGGGGTCTGAGGGTGGATTCAGGTCAGTGGGTTTAGGTGACTCGACTAGAGGGGGAGCCTCAACCTCTTCTTCAAAAAAATCCTCAGAGATGGCCATAAAAATCTTTGGTTCCTTACACTTGTGCCCAGGAAAATAGTTGCCATCACAATTATAACAAAGGTTCTTGAGTTGGCTTTCAACCATTTATGCTCGAGTCAATTTCCTTATCTTTAATGGAGTGGAAGGAGGAGTGGTAGTGACTGGTTTAGTGCGAGGAATAAAATATGGTTTTCTAGTTTGAGAAGAGACAACATGTTGTTCTTCCTTAGCTCTTTTAGTAGCTTCCACCCAACTCTAGGGGTGATCCATGAGGACATGGGCATGTATCTTATCCTTGATGCCACTAATAAATAATTATTAGAAAAAAGCATAAGACATGCCCTCTGTGCAGAAATCCAATCGCTCAAAAGAAAATATAAAGTCTTCCACTATGCCAGATTGTTTCAACTTTGTCAAATGAGCTAAATGGTGGGTGTCAGTGTCAAAGTGTTCATAAATCTCTGCAACAAATTGTGTCCAAGCCACATACCTGTGGCATGCATTTTTTCTCCATTGCCACCATTGCCAACGTTCTTGATCTAGATGGAGAACACCATACCGGAGTTTGGCCAACTCATCTGTAATGTCATACAAAGAGAAATAGTGTTCCATTTGAATTATCCATTTGGTGGGATCGGAGCCATCAAATTTGTTCACATCCACTTGCGGAAGGTGTAGGTCATGCTAAAAGTGATGGGGTTGAAAAGGCTAGGAATTGGAGGAAGTTTCACCTACAAGGTGCAAAGGTGGGTCAAAGGAGGTAAGGTCTCCAATGATATTCAGTTTAGCGCAAATCTAGCCAGCAAAGTATTCAAGCTGGTTAGAGAGGTCTTGTTTCAGGGTTTCCATTTTTGTGTCTATGGTGGAATGCATTTTGTTATTGATGGTGGTAATATTGGCACTGAGCTGCCACACTTCCTTCTGGGCCTCTGCGAAATCAGAGGACAAGGTATTGAGGCGGGCTTCAAGATCTTGGCTACGGTGTGGGCCATGATGAAGGGGGGAATTAGAAAGGGATGGGTGGGACCACACATAAAATGGGTTATGGGTGAAGGGTATCACAATGATCAAGGTGATGAGGGGAATCCAATAAGGTAAGTCCCAAATAAGGGGGATGAAAGGGGCTTTTCTGATGCACTACCACTCAAAGGGGTACCAACATGGGTTATAAGGGTGGAAAACAATGTGCTCTTAAGTACCACTTGTAATTCTTGTGGGTATGCTTCCCCGACGGCAGATTTATGTGCTAAATGACAGACCTTTGTAGCTTTAAGAAACCAGAATATGTATCTACCCTGAAAAAAAACAACCCACAATTTTTTGCCAAGGAAAGTGCTCTGATACCACTTGTAAGGTACCTAATCTATTATAATAGTTGAAAACATAAATATTGTAGATAATAACAACAGAACAACACAATAGATAAAACCAAAACACCAAAATAATACCTTTCTTGATAGGAAACAATGTTCACTTGCCTCTTCGAGGGGGAAACCTCCAGCAGAGCAACACTCTATTACAATAATTATCAAGACAAAACTTATCATGCCCTCAAATCCTGTTTATACTAAATATATCTACCAAAATAACAATCTAGAGGAATATCTTCTAGAAGCGGAAGCTTCTATTAGGTCTTCTTACATTTGACTTATTCTTCCTTATTACTTGGCTTTATTAATATTGGCCTTTATTACATGGAAAATATATACCTACGTGAGGGGTTAGGGAGGTTAGGTCCCTAACATGTATGACGTACATATCTACAACTGATTATACAGAGACATTTCTCTATAGTATGCCAACTCTTCGAGAGCAGTTATATTCATGGTCATGTTGTCTTTGAGGGTCTGTATATCTTTTGATATCATATGAATGCTTGAATCATAGTATGGACTTTGGATGTCTGTATGAGATGTTGTTCGATTAAGTCCATCGTTACTTTAGTGGTTGACTCATTGATTTCTTTCCTGTGGCTTGTGTTTTCCTATATTTGATTGACCAGTTCTTCCATTATGAGATTTTTTCCCAGCTCTTCTAATGAGGGAAGTTGACACCTCTTGATCAATTATTTTTTTTCTTTGTGTAATCGCGAACATATCTCCATTGAGTTGGTTTTCTCTCTATTGACTATTTTCCCAGCTTGTTGATAGTGCTCCAATGCGCAGAGGTCTTTCTTTCTTTCTATACCTGAAGGGATAGGGAGCTCAGTTGGCGCGTTAGGGTTCTCTGCAATCCACCTATCAATATCTTCTATACCCTCTCAGATAATGTTGAAATGTGTATTATTGTATTGTACTCTACTATGCTTATCAATGATGGTGACAGGTGTTTGTTGAAACAAGTGATAATGGGCGTACATGCCAATGATTTCCTCTTCTAGTTCTATTCTAACCTTCTTTGCACTAGATTTGAAGCTTTGCAGGCTGCCCTCATCGATCTTTACCTTCTAGAGTTATTCCTATAGTTCTTTGATCCTTGCCTCCTTCTCCATATTTTGCTGGCGTAAATTCTGAACAATATTTATTGTGGTGTTCATGAAAGCGAAGCCAGCAGGGGATATGGCAACTAGATCTTCACTGGAATTTCCTGTTATAGGGGTCTGTGTAAGAACTAAAATTGAATTTCCTCTTGTCACCAACACTTTCTTCACTTGTTCTTGTACAATCATGTATGGCACTTTGTTGTATGTGAATTTATTTAAATTGGGCACTTCATTTTCCTTGAACAGGGTGCAAAACCCTAGATCCAACCCACCAAATGGGTTGTGACTATTGGCACCTACTGTGAATACCTCCGAGAGGTCAATATCCATCAGGAACGTCTCATTGTTTATGACTTGTTCGTGCTCCTTGCATCATTCTTCTTCAACTACTTTGTTTGCAGCTTCCTTAGCTGCCCTTTGTGTTTCCTCTATCCCTACTGCCGCATCCATTGTCACCTTTTCAGATGCTACCTTGTTTTTAGCTTCTTTCTAGGCAATTCCCTTTGCTTTCTCTTTCATTGTGGTTTTTGTTGTTGTTGTTGCTGCATCGACTTTATCCTTTTCGACAATCTTCCTCTTCTTCTCAACAACATCGTTCTTCTTCTATTGGACTTTTTCTTTCTTCCTTCTCTTTTTGTCTGTTATTTTTTCTTCTTCCTCTATAGATTCCAACTACACACATGTAGTTGTGAAAATTGTCCTTGTTGATGCCTCTTCATCTTTCCTTTTGGCCTCTTCTCTTGCCTTTTCTTCATCTACAATTCTTTTGATAGGATTACCACGTCTTTTGAAGATGACTTCACCATAGGTCCTTGCTCTACAATGTACTTCTTCTTCCTCCCAAAACTATGATGTGTATTCCCAATGCACACCGAGCTTGTTGAAGTGTGCTTTGATGACCTGTTTCAGGTCATGCCTTATGAACCTCTCTTCCCCAAAGTGGTACGAAACAACATATCCACTTCTTCTTGGGTCTGCTTCATGTTTGCAAAGGAGTAGGCACTGTTGTATAACAAGAGCAGTGGCCATATGGCCTTATTATCCTTGTAAACTATTTCCCCAAGTTCATTGATCACAGCTTGATAGGCCACTTCCTAAAGCACTATTTTTTCTAGTACAAATCGAGGAAATAGATGGCGGCTTTCATAGCTCCATATACCCTATTATACGTGTCTTGTTCCATCAAGTACCAATATCCTATTCGTTTGATGAAAACTAATTCTTTGTCTATCATACAGGGGTTAGTGTGCAAAAGATGAACTCATACAATAGAGCCAAGAAATGCTCACAGATCTTTTGGTACTCTGTTATATACTTGTGCTCCCAAAGCACTATGCAAAATATGTGAATGGTCAGGTTTGATGGTTGCCACACCTAGCCCATATTTGGGTATTGGTGAGATACACACACGATGTCTATGAGATATGACGACATATGGAAATTTGGGAAGGTTCCAGGAGGGGCTTCCATAATTGTTGTGATGGCCTCTACTGGATTTGTTGATAGAATATCATCCCAGTTAAATGACAATCATTTGTATGCATAGTGATAAATCAAGGGTATGTATGAAAGGGAGAATTTGGAGGAATCAGACTCTCCATATAGTCTGCATAACATTTCCACCATGAATTGATAAGATCTCCTTAATACAGTTGTGGGGTACCCACCAGTTGGCCTGAGCTTTAATTGTTTATCTACTTTGTACCATCTAGGGCATAGGTCTTTGGATGTATGTTTGAACTCACTGAGAAGTTCACTGTCTAGCTTCATGGTCCCCTTATCTAGATGATAACACTCGGATAGGCCTTTGGTACAGAATGATGCTATAGGATCTCCCCCAAAATTACATATATACATGTTCCCTAAGTCCACGTGTTTAAGTATCCAGGCGATGGCATCGGTGTAGGGGAATTCAACAACGCAAGATACTACTCTATGTATTCCAAACTTTCTGATGTTCTTGAAAATATTGAGCTCGTCTCGGTCCTCAACATCAACAACAAATTTATGTTTCTTAAACATATGATAAACATCCCCCCATTTGAGCAGATTTTCTCCTTTACCCAGGAATCTTGACATGTCATTGTACATTGCCCCTGCAATGTCAGGCTTATCTTCGATCTGCGACCACTTCCAGAAGCTTTTTTGGCGGGTTCTTTGTTGGTTTCCTTCTTCCTTGGAGACATATATGAATTTGAAAAGCAAAGATGAGATTAATCCAAAGACATAAGCATGATTAGTCACAAAAAATGAGTTTGTCTAAGCAATCCACGTGTAGTACGCGAGGAGTCACTTGTGTTGATACTAGGTGGGAGATCATCATCATATAATGAGAGTATAATAACAGGCATTATGGACGTCTAAGATTTAGTGAAAAGGCAGGAACAAAATCCAAGTTGATTGGATCAGATTCATCTTAGCAGAAAGTCAACAGGCTTGAAACTGGAGAAGTTTGTACAAAATACTCCTATGGTTACCAAAAGAGTTTATTAAGAGATCTGGTGTGCATCGCGTGGGTTGATGTGAAAGTCTCTGAAAGACGACGAAGGAGTTTGTGAAAATTCCTTCGGTTTACACTAGGGGAATTCTCATTAAGTGTGTTGACTTCAAAGGCAAACATCGAACAATTTTGTGCTAACTCCTTCGGAAAATACCGGAGGAGTTTGTACCAAGCTCACTGGTTTGTTACTTGCGTTAAATACTTTTGAGGTTAAGTTATCCACAGGGGAAACCGAGGGAGCTAGCATGAAGACTTTCGATGATACCGAAGGGGTTTGTTCCAAACTCTTCGAAGGGACCGGAGGAGTTTGTGCCAAAATCTTCGGTTTCTATGAATTCTCAAGTGGACTAAATCCCTTGAATGGACCGATGAAGATTTATTCATCTTAAATATTAGGGCTCTGGCGAATGGAAGGTCGAGAAACTATGGCTCGATCCTTGTTGGGATTGGAGGGTAAATTTTAGGCAAGTGAAAAGAATAACCTAGGGCACAAGCAACACTATATAAAGGGTTGAAAGTAAGGGACTAGTACCTTTGCAAAGAGAATGGCATTGCAATTTTAAAGTCCAAGGCGATGTTAACTAGGTGTTCAACTTTAAGGGAGTTGGTCAAGGGTTATTTGGTTCCAGAGGCGAATTTTGGTAGCTTTGAGGGTAATTTGTCATTGGGACTTAACCAGGGACGATGTTACGTGTCTGAATTGTGAAGAATCGATGATGGTGACAAGTGGAATGGAGGGTAAGGGGTTAATCAGACGTCATAACAAGTCTGGCTAATATAAAATGACAACCTTTTTTATGAAATGTAAAACCTAACCCTAGTAATTCAAAGAGAGGAAGTGACTAGGGCTTACTTGGCACTTGTGACCACGTGGGTAAGGGAGAAACCTGTTGAGGGTGCGGGAGCTTCAGGCTCATTGTTAAGAACCAAATATCAATATAGCATAGAAAATCCTCAAAAAAAGTACTCAACGCCTTGAAAAAGAGAGAATTTCAGATAATAAGCCTCTTTGAGGGGGCAACCTCCTTTTACCCCACTTAAATGTTCAAGTACAAGATGA
>ML785845.1:173362-193968 GCA_009831015.1 Picea engelmannii | reverse complement strand
GGCAACCTCCTTTTACCCCACTTAAATGTTCAAGTACAAGATGATTCAAAATGAAAATGTCTCCTTGGTATATATAGGAGACTAGGAGGTATAATTACAACTAATGGCCTAAAGCCAACATAAATAAAAATAACATTACTAATCTAATATGCCCCAATTAAGGGGTAATGAGCCAATATTAGGGCTTAACACTCGTCGTTTGTCGCTCGGTGGTCTCTGATTGTCAATAGTCTTGAGCACTTGATAGAAACAATGGTGGGGACATTTGAATGGTAGTACCCCTTTTGTAGCCATCGATCATGTGATCAAGAGGTTTTAAAAGATAGTACCATTGATGTTGGAGTGAAGTCATCCAGTATACACCAAAAGATTTCATAGGAAAGTCTTTGGTGTATACCAGAGGCATATTTCCTAAGAAATTATTTGGTGTATACCAGAGGCATATTTCCTAAGAAAGTATTTGGTGTATACCAGAGGCTTTCACATGAAGTTTGTCGATTCGACCGAGGGAAAAAATGGGAACTTCTCCAGTTCGATTGGAGGAGTTTGTAAGAACTCCTCTGATTGAACCAAAGAAGTTTATACAAATTCGTGCGGTAAAAACTTGGCATTTCAAGGTAATTTGAAGAAAATGCTCTGATGGCCACTAGAACACTTCGGGGGAACTACTCCGGTGTAAACCAAAGGAATTTAAATTAATTATCCAATGGAAAAAACTAAATTTTCAAAATTTTCCTAAGTGCCCAAAGCAAAAATTTGCAATCTCAACCATATTAAGAAGATTGAAGTGGCTTGCTTAGAGTGAGAGTAATTGAAGATTAATTATTGAGGAGAACTTCAAGCCAAAGAGTTTTCATAAAATTTCAAAGGGGGTCCATTTTCTTGGAGGGGCTTCTCAAACAAAATTAAGAAGAAAAAGGAGGTTGTCGGTGCCTGACACAAAAAGTTATAAATTTATCCAAGATTGGAATCCACCCCACAACTTGTCTTGGTTCATGCTTAATGTTTCAAAATATCAATAAAAACATATTACTTTGTAAAATGATTTATAAATGTATACATATTTTTGTAAAAAAAGTGGGTTGTGTATGAATCCTTCAAAAACAATAGAAAGATTTTAAAAAATTTCAAAAGTAGTATGACTTATATTAAAATTTGTTTTTTTAAATTGTTATAATTCGATACACAATTTGTTTTTTTAAATTGTTATAATTCGATATAATAAAATTTCATTTAATTTTCATGTGTGGCCGTAATTTAGTTCTAAATTTTCATTTAATTTTATTTGTTTTTTTTTTTAAATTGTTATAAGTTGATATAATAAAATTTCATTTAATTTTCATTTATAACTCGAGATTTCTTCAAATCCAAAACAGAAGCCACATGAGGAAATTCATATCAGAGACAGGTTTTGATCCTGGAACTTGTAGATTGTTTGTTCATATATTGGTTCTATGGTGTAGTGGTTAGCACTCTGGACTTTGAATCCAGCGACCTGGGTTCGAATCCCGGTAGGACCTTTTCATTCCTTTTACCCGACCGACAATATTTAATCATTTGCCAAATCCAAAATTGTCTCACAAGGTTTGTATCTCTTCAAATTCAAAAGTAGAACCTGATGGAAAAAACCATATCAGAGCCAGGTTTCGATCCTGGGACCTGTGGGTTATGGGCCCACCACGCTTCCGCTGCGCCACTCTGATGACCGATAAAATTAAACCGAGATGAAACAAACTAAAAGATTGGTCACTTTTAATTATGTTTTATAATTAGTAATAAATATCCCATGTTTATTATAATATCTCCGTTGTCGTCTAGTCCGGTTAGGATACCTGGTTTTCACCCAGGCGACCCGGGTTCAAATCCCGGCAACGGAAACCAATAGTTTATTGCTCTTAACAGGGTTCAAATCTCAGGCGACCCGGATTCAATTCTCGGCAACGAAAATTAACATTTTATTACTCTTTCTCTCTGTGAACATTTAGAGTGATGGGAATCATCCATCCTGACAGAAATAATAATAGGAGAATTGAAATCGGAATTCGAAATAACAGTTACAGTATCAACAGCTGAATTTAGACAAGACGATATCAATTAATAGTATTGGAGGAAATTTTGGATATCACCTTAAATTTTGATTGAAAACTATCTTAATATTGGTAAATTGTCAACCCTAATTACGAAGCCTCGTGCAACTTGCCTTACCTCAAGAGAATCAAGAAAGTCAAACCATAACCTCCCCACTAATCACTATACAAATACATTACATTATTATCCCAAATAAACAAAAATACAATACAAGATTACCAATTGTTGTTTGAATGACGTTAGAAGGTCTAGTTGTTAACCACAAAGTGGAAGGTTTAACTCCTCCTAGCACTAATACAATACCATGTTTCATTACAAACAAAGTCAAAGGTTTAACTCCTCCTAGCACTAATACAATACCATGTTTCATTACAAATTGTGTTATATTATGAAAAATGTATGTTTGGTAACATTACACTTCAATTCAAAGGAAAAAAAAAATGTCAACTAAAAGGGAAAAAAAAGGGTGAACAAATGTTTAAGTGGTCTTACGATTAAGAATGTGTGTTCCTTTCCTTCCTTGAAAGTTGCACCCTAAGGGTGAACAAATGTTTAAGTGGTCTTACGATTAAGAATGTGTGTTCCTTTCCTTCCTTGAAAGTTACAGGGTGCAGCATATTGTAAATTCAAATTATTTAAAAAAAGTTTGCAAATACAACTTTTATAGCATTTTATATTTATATATTTTATCATTAAAATATTAATAAAATCATTTGAAGAAATATGTGAAATATTGTTGGGTGATTAGGATGCTCCATTTTGGTTGTAAATGTTTCTCTTTCCATTTTCCTATCATGGTATTAGAGTAGAGATATGCTTGACTCTTAACATGTTATAACACAATAACATATTTTAACATGGCATAAGACAATAACATATGAAGGTAATCCTTTGTACATGTAGATGAGTAATGTAGGGAGAGTTGATTGTTTCTTTTAGTGGTGTGTTTTTAGTGGTGTGTTTCAATGTATTTTTAGTGTTATGATGTTATGTATCAAAACACCTAAATAGTATAAAAGAGAAAGATAAGTAACTCAATCCCTTGAGAATGAGAGAAAATAACGAATGAACATTTTCTTAAAGCGATAATCTCTTTTTACAATAAACAAATGTACACGGTAAGATGCTCACTAAAACTAGATCTCATTTGTACATAATAGGAAATAAAGGGTGCAATTACAATAAAAGGGTCTATTATATTATTTATATAATATAATATAAATACTTAATCCTAAAATTAAAAAATACTTTTTATTTTTATTTTTTTAAATAAAACAATTTATCATAATTTAAGAAAAACTATTTCTTAACCAATTAAAATAATTTTAGATTTTACTTCAACACCAACACAACAATTTTAATTTAAATAATATTTATAAAAAAATCAATATTATGTATTATCATTGTGAAGACTACATCATTGAGTTCTTATACTTTCAAATACCATTTAACCTTAAATTTATGTATGAAACATATATTATCTCATTACAATAGAACCTTTTACAAAAAAATAAGTAATATATAACCAACATGAAAAAATTATAATTTATATAATATATTATTAAAAATTATAAAATAAATATAGTTAAATAAACTCTAGTCAAATCCAAAATAGGAAAGCTAGAAACATATGTGAAACAATATCAACCACAAGTCTAACTAGTGGTCATCTTAAATTTTTGGGTATTACTATCCCTAATTTTAATATCTCATCTATATTTTCCATGTAACATGCAAATTCTTAGATGAATTAGAAGTTTCCTTCCCTCACTGTCAATACAACTATTGGATTTGTATGGTCAAATTCATGTTTAACGCCACAACTATGGTTGAAAATTCACAAACATCATCCTTTATTAATAAGTGACAAACATAGTTGCAATGGACTTTACCTCATAACTTGCTACATCTCAGAAAATTCATTTGTAAACAAAGTAAGGAAGGGGTCCTTGATTATTACTATGTTCAACATATAGAGGTCTACACAAATTTGTAGTTTTTCATTATTTTTCTTGGCTATAACGATGGGTGACATGTCTTAATCACTCTATTGGATTGAATATATGATTCTTAAATCCAACATCTTGTTGATTTCCCCTCCAATTTTCTTCTTATGTTTGGGGTGCATTCTATAATATCTATGTTGTATTGATTTGACATTGTGATGCAATGCTATTTTGAATTCTCTATATTCCTTGGGTTACCTTTTAGATTTTGATAGTTGAAAGAAAACACATCTGCAAATTCTTAAAAGGTCATTATGGCCTCCACAATTGTTCTTTCATCCCAACAATGCCCATTTGAATGTACTTAGTCTTTGATCATTTTGGTAAAATGTTAATCTCTTCCATTATCAGGTCTGAGATTTTTATATTACCAGGTCTTCAAGGGTGATCCTGATCGTTCATTGAATAGAGAGATTAAACCTCGACCATTGATCGAGGATTGTTAGTTGGGATGACCAAGCATTGTGTGAGGAAGGTCTGTGGGCGGGGTGAGGTGTGTGGGATGGAGTTCGATTGGTATGTGGGTCGTGGGCCACAGAATAAAACCGAGAATTCAACAAAGTGTGAATTGTTGAAAAAAGGCCAGGCACAAGCCGAGGAGTGATAAAGACCATTGATGCATGGAAGATCATATCCAAACCGTTGGATCTGTCAGGCCTAGAGGCTGGTTAAAGAACATGCAAGTTAGAAACCTGCATAGATTTGGATTGTTGATCATAATGCTTGTCATCCATCCGATCTATCAGATGTTCTTATTACTACGAGATGGCCAAGTGTAGAGGAGAGCACCACGTCATCTTGTTGAGTCAGCATGCCACATTGGCATGCCATGTCAAGGGACACATCAACAAGATTAGGCCTATTAGAAGCTTCCATGTGGTTGGTGGCACGTGGAGGGGGACACATTTCCTCTAATGGTAGAGTAAGGATGAGCTGATGAAGTTTATTGGGCGAGAATATCTAAAATTCATGGAGATATGGATTGTTGATCATGGATGATATAATCTGTACGATCTTGCAATGGGATGGTTGTCGTGGCGAGTCAGTTATCACAAGGGGGGTCTTCATGTACAAGCAAGTTGGAAGTTTGCAAAGTTGATCCCAACCGCGGAGCTGCGAGCCACGTTGTTGCAGAAAGGAGATTGTCTACAAGCCTTGTAGAGGTACAGGCCATAGTGTTGCGGGAAGGATATTTTCCACAAGCCTTGTAGAGTTGCGACTGTGGGAAGAAAAAGGATCGTGGAGAATTGATCACCTCGCGTTAGATTTCCCGTGCATGAATTTGAACCCAACAACGTTGTGAGTTGGGAAGTTTGGAGGATTGTGTTTGATGGTTTGACCATGGGACACATCTACCAACAGGTGTTGGATTGGTCCACATGGATGCCAATGGACTAGTGACGTTGGTTAGCATACACGAGGTGCGTCCAGTGACATTGTCATGGTCCAAGGAACTTTGAAGAGTGATAACTTTGTGCTTCAAGATTAGTTTTGAGAAAATGAGTAGTTGATGGAAAGATATTAGACATAAGAATCCATTCATGCACCTAAAGTTTTGATATAAGCAATAGATTTTATAGTCAACTCAAAAGAAGATGACTAGTGGCCTAAAGAGAAGAAAAAATATGTTTATTTTTTCCATAAACATTTATGTATGTTTTTTCTAACAAAAGTTTTATTGCATGCACATTTTCTTGCAGAATTAGAGGTTCAAGAGGGAAAATGGTTTCCTATATGAGAACCACAATCCTAGAGGATTTCCAAAGGTATTTTGGATATGAAGAAGAATTTTGAAGGTTGTATGGTAGCATGGGAAATGATGAGACATAATCCAATGGAAGAACAAGCAGAGAGGAGCATGCAGATCAGGTTGTGACTATGAAAATCTTGCAAAGGGAAGTGTAGAGCTATAGGGAATATAATGAGAATATTATGAAGGCTCACGAGGAGCTGCTACAAAGTCTAAATATGTTGCATAAACAAGTCAACAAAGACTTTGGTTCAAAGAAAACAACTAGTGCCCTACAAGTTCCAACATCAAGATCCCATAATAGAAATGATGATCAAGGGAATGACAAGTGGTCAAGAAGTAGGAGCAGGTGCCATCATTCTCCAAGGAAATCCACTAGGAGAGCTCATGCAAGTTCAGGGCTAGGGAGTATCCCAAGTGTGTCTCATGTTAGGAGGCAAAGGAGAAGACTCAAGGTAGACATCTTGCAAGGTGAACTCAGGAAAATCAAGCCACCAAATTTCAATGGTGAGAACATGAAGGGAGAAGATGTCGAGGCCTAGATGTTGGAAATGAAGAAATATTTCTAGCTACACGACAATCCCTCCAGGGTAGAAACAAGAATTACAACCCACCACTTGCAAGGAAAGACAACTATGTGGTAAGATCAACTTAGGAAAGCCAAATACCTTGATGAGAGAAAGGTCTCACGGGTGTATTTCAAAGTATATCTCCTAGAGAAATATTTGTCCGAGCATTACTATGAAATAAAGATAAAATATTTCTTTGAATTCAAATTGGGAAGCATGACAATGGATGAATATGAGAAGAGGTTCTTTGAGTTGTTGAAGTATGCGGGCTTTATAAAGGATGAGAAAGTCAAAATTAAAATGTTTCTGAGTGGGTTACCCTCCCTCTATAATGAAAAGATAAACTATGATAACCCCAATACTTTGGAGGAAGCCATAAGGAGAGAAAAACATATTTATGAGCAGAGTAGAGGGAGGCCAATTTTCCAAAAATCTCAGAATGATAAGCTGAAAGGAAAGGATGATCAAAGGAAGAAATGTCTTAAGACACCCTTTTTCAAGAACCGATCACAAGCAAATCGACAAGGATAGTCAACTCAAAATGAGCCTAGGATGGCATATTCATTTGAGAAAATACCAAGGCAACAACTTATACAATGTTGGGCATGTGAGAGAAATCACTTATATAGGGACTGCCCTCACAAAGGTGAAAGAATGGGGATTGTCCACAAAATTCAAGAGGATGAAAAATTTGAAGACATGATAGGAAACATTCCAAGAATTTATGCAACCTTGGACAATAAACAAACAGAGTATCAGTCCCCCATGATTGAAGTGGAAGGTAAGATTGATAACCATCCCATAACAATTTTAATTGATTATGGAGCTAGCCATAGTTACATAAACTCTAACATTGTTGAAAGGTTTCACTTACAAAGAAGTAAGCATGAGAAATATTGGTTAGTTCAGTTGGCCACAGGGGCTAAGAGGAAAATCAATGAGTTGGTTAAAGATTTCCTAATAGACGTGAATGGACTCAACACAAAGGAAGATGTGAACATCATACCATTGGGTTCATATGATTGTCTGATTTGCATGGATTGGTTGGAAAAATACCATACTATCCTATATTGTTACCACAAGAAAATCATTTGTCTTGACGAAGAGAGGGAACAAGGAAACGTTCAAGGCTTTCCAAGAGCTATAGTTGTTAGAGAAATTTCAGCCATGTAGCTAAAAAAGAGTTCAAGGAAGGGGTGCCAGATTTTTGCAGCCCATATGGAAGAGGAAACCATAGAAAAAATGTCAAGTATTGAAGACCATCTAGTCTTGAGGGATTTTGAGGATGTTTTTTGGGAAATCCCAGGACTACCACCAAAAATAAACATTGATTTCTCTAATGATTTTGTTCCAGGAGCTTCCCTAGTGTCTGAGACACCTTACAAAATGGGCACATCTGAATTGAAGAAGTTGTAGATGCAGCTTGAATAACTTTTGAAGAAGGGTTATATACGCCCAAGTGTGTTACCTTGAGGATCCCCATATATTTTTGTGAAGAAGAAAGATGGAGCCTTAAGGTTGTGTATTGATTTTAGATAGCTGAATAAAGTCACCATAAAGAACAAATATCGTTTTCCAAGGATTGATGATTTATTTGATCAGATGAGAGGTGCAAGGATATTTTCCAAGATTGACTTGAGATCAAGTTATCACCAAGTGTGGATAAAATAAGAAGATATTAGAAAGAAAACGTTCAAAACGAGATATGGGTGTTATGAATTTACAGTGGCGCCATTTGGACTATCAAATGCCCCACCTGTTTTAATGTGTTTGATGGATGTAGTGTTCATGGAGTACCTGGACAAATTTGTAATTGTGTTTCTAGATGACATACTCATCTACTCAAAAATAAAAGAGGAGCATGAGAATCATTTAAAAATGGTGCTGCAAGTTTTAAGAGAGCATAAGTTGTATGCCAAGCTAAGTAAGTGCATCTTCTATCAAAAACAAATTCATTACTTGGGGCATATTATTTCAACTGATGGGATAACAGTTGATCCTGAGAATATGGGGGCCATTAGAGGATGGAAAATTCTAATAAATGTGACATAAGTAAGATCTTTCATGGTTCTTACAGGTTATTACTAAATATTCATAAGGGGATTTTCAAAAATTGCAAGCCCCATCACTTCTTTGGAGAAGAAGGGAGTGAAATTTGCATGGATTCCCAAATGTGAAGAAAATTTTTAGCAGTTGAAATATATTTTAACCAATGTGTCAATATTAAATATTTCATATCTAGATGAAGACTTTGTTGTGTGTATGGATGCATGTAAAGAGGGGCTCAGTGGGGTCCTCACTCAAAAATATCATGTGGTGTGCTATGAGTTTAGGAAATTGAGAGAACATGAAAGAAATTATACTACCCATGACCTGGAGTTAGCAGCCATTATTCATGCACTAAATATATGGAGACACTACCTCATGGGGAGAATATTTGAGCTAAGAACAAACCATTTTGTTCTAAAGAATTTGTTTGGACAACCAACATCAAATTCCAGAAAAACTAGATGGCTTGAATTTTTGAGTGAGTATAACTTTGAAATTAAACACACCAAAGGAAAATAAAATCAAGTAGTGGATGAACTCAATAGAAGGGCACATGATATGCATGTGGTAGCCACCAAAATGTACAAAACATATTTAATACATAGACTTATTGAAGCTGCAAATACAAATCAACACTACTTGCAAATAAAAGAAGCATTACAGCAAGGAATTTCACAACAAAAAATTAAATATTTCAAGTTAAGGGAAGATGGATTTCTTGTATACCAAGGCAAAGTATATGTGCCAAACTCTAGTGAGATGAAAAATGCAATGTTGAGTGAAATGCATAATGTGTCATATGATGGACACCCATGATATCAAAAATCCATTGCAGTAGTGAGGAGCCAATATCTTTGGCCCGAAATGAAGAAAGGAGTTTCTAATTATAAAGCTAGGTGTTGTTATCCATGATTTTGGTCATCTTGATGGTGTATTGATGATGGTGTACTTAGGCTCCCAACAAGAACTTTCTTCTGAGAAAAGTGACATTCATCTCTTCCTAGAAAACATATTTTTGAAGAGAGTTTGCAGGTTGCTTATAGCCTAGGGTGCGAGAATGACCCATTCTCGCAGGCTACCTTCAGCTAGGGTGCGAACTTCTCGCACTGTGCTATATATTTAGGGTGAAAACTTCTCGCACTGTGCTATATATTTAGGGTGCGAACTTGTTCTCAAGATTGGAAAAAGATGAAATCTCGATGGTTCTAGAAGGGAATCTTCTAGAGAATGGGTTGGAATTCGAATGGTTATCATTTTACTGGTTTCCCTGATTTGGTGGGATCATTCTCATCCATGTAACCATCTCATCCTCTCCTATATATTGATAGGATTCTCATGGAAAAGGTTAAGCAAGATTAATTGGAGAATTGGTGAAGGAATTGTGTGAAGAACCCAGCTTGAACAGAAGCTTGGAGACTCTAGCAAGTCTGTCAAGAGGAATTGGATCTTCTTCATGCAAGGATCGAGCAAGTGTGTGTGTTGGAACCAAGAGTCATCGAAAGGAAGCTTGCGACATCAAGGAGATCAGGTTGTATCTTCTACTTTCAATTAATATGATACAACGACATGTCTTTTTCCCATAAAGTCATTCTTACTTTATTGTGTAATTCCTTGATCATACACATAAGTTGACGATTGAATATATTTTGCTATCTTCACTTTTTTTGGTTTGTGTTGTCTTGGTCTTGACCTCACGAGAGCATCGGAGCGAAGCGGGAGGAACAAAGACTCAAGGAAGCGATACAAAGGTATGTCACTTCTTCCTCCTTACTAGCTATTTCAATGGTCGTAACTTAGGGAAAGAGTCATGTCCTGTCCTGTTTTGTTCTAGATCCAGGTGGATCTAGGGAGATCTATTAGTGTCTGCACCTACCGATTAGTTCAATAACAAAATTGGCGACTCCACTAGGGATGCAACCCATATTTTTTGTGGTTTTTGGTGTTTTTCCTTGACCATTTTCTCTTGCCTTACCTTTCTCCATTTCTATCAATCTCTGAGTCTTCAGGACACCCTGATAGACCCTCTGAGTCCAGAATTCCCTTCAATTTTTTTGTCTTTTTCCAAAAATTTACCTAGTTTCAGGCATTCTCACACTGAACCCCACAATGGCATACAAGAACACCTTGAGTTCGCACTCTGCTTTTAAGTCCAGTGAGAGGTTCCCGCACTCTACTCAAAGCTAGCCTACGAGAATGACCCATTCTCGCACTGTGCAACACTGATAGCCTACGAACCCTCTTTTAAAATTTTTGGATTTAAGATTTTTGCATGTTCAGCTGCCCAGATCAGTATAGGTGTCTGAAAAGAACTTCTTGGACCATTGGTTGATGTTTTCTTGTCTTCGGATTTTGTGCACGATCAGTCTTCGGAAATCAAAGGCTCTTCCTGTCCATCTTTTTCTCAACTCTCATCTCTTGAATTTTCTTGGCAAAGATATACTCTCTGGTCCTGGAATATGAGTGCTTGTTTGGTTAAGAGTCGGTGATCAGTTTGAAAGTTGAGATTCTTTGTCTTTCTCATTTGCTCATTATTTGGAAGATCATTGTTCTCATGCAATTGAAAAGACTAGTTTTGTTTGCTTGTCATTTTTGTTTCCATTGAAAGATTGGTTTGGGTTTTTGTTTATTGCTTGTTCATTAGTTATTGGTTTTCTTCACATTCACCATCATGGTGTAGATCCTTTTTTGAAAAGTAAAAAACATTTTTTCTTTCACATGCATTTTCGTTTTTGAAAATATTGAAAATCAATTGTTGAAATTATTGAAAAAGAACCAATAGAGAATTGTCATTATTGCGTGATTTGTTGAGATTGCATTTTAAAAAAAATTGTGTATCGTAGTTCAAGATTGTTCTGGAACACTTCTCTTTCCATCCCGTACATAGGATTCATCGAACGAAAATTGATATACTTCATTCCTATCTATGCATTGTTGGGTCAGAGTCTCACACAACATCAGTTTCATCTTCGTTTCCTTTGAGTAACAACAACCCTTAATAACATTGCGCAATTTTAAAATTTAACTAGTAACTCTATTCTAGGGCTCTATTACACCAACATTTAGCTAGGCTAGCACTTTGGAATAGGCAGAGAGATACACTCTCCAAAGCACAAAACACACAATAACATCTTGTGTTAAGGAGTGTCAAATTCCATTTACAACATTTTGTCCTGGGAAGCCCTTCTCACACAAGGTTCAAACCCGAGGTCGCATTGATATTGACAGAGTTACTCACCCTACTTTGTTGATATCGGTGTAGAGATTGCACGTATTATGGGGGTCACTTGGAGGTATACCCACAATGATGAGTGGAAGCCTCTCGAGTTGATTTCGAGCTAGATACCCTGCCCTTGCGTGTGGATCGGACTGTCGACTATCCCCCCAGGCTTTATTGTTGTCAGTGGTAACCTTAGTGGCCTATCTTCTTAGGATCTTACACAAGGTGACTGTGAAGGGGGAAGTCTTTACGGTACCTGAAATCGACGTTGGCCAAACTCACTCGGGCTCCTTGGAGGGTATACCCACGATTATGTGTGGGAGCTTGCACCAGGGTGTATGTTCGTTAAGCAGGTGGTCAGCGTAACTTTTCCACCCTAGCCCAGCCCCTTCTCGTCTCGTTGTTATGACGTTGGATTTCATCACCAACTAGTGACTTTGAAATTAGAAGGTCTTGTTTGCTTGGTATTGTCTCCTAGATTTTGTTTACTAGTGTATGTTGTTTATTCACCCAGGTTGACCTTAGGATTCTCTTCGCCAGTTTTTTAATTCGTTCACAATAGATCCTCCACATCGTTCATGTAGAATGTAGGGTTTATCTCCATAGCATCTGGAAGGTTCTCAACCCCTGCCTACAAGCTCACCTGAGGGCTCTCCTCAACAGAGTGAAGTCCAAGATGTCACCACTCCACAAGTGGAAAGAACTAACTCTCTAGAACATTCTCGAATTACCAATACTCGAGAGGACTTTCGAATTCACCCCAATTCTGAGAGACGTATTATGCGAGTGAATTCTTCCAGAGACTTAGTTGTTGTGTCTTTTGGATCACCGACTGGACCCTTTCCAGGAATTGAGGGCCAAAATCTGTTTTGGTCTACGGGCGTTTTTAGACGGGACCTTTTTGGTGTAGGATCAGGTGTTGAAATCACTGTCTCACCTGCGTTCCCTGAAACCTCTAACCCAGACACAGTACCTTTTACTATTGCTTATTATTTTCCTGGTACAAACGCTCTGCGATCTGACCACATCTTGGCCATCCCTATAGACATGGTCCATTACACAGATACTACGAGTATTCACACCGGGATTACGGTGGCTAGTCAAGCCCCCATCGGCACGTCGCTCTCGCCTAGTGTCACCCCGACACTTCCACCTGGATACCGTGCGTTGAATGTTTCTATTCCCACTCCTACACAAACCCCATCCGAAATTCCTAGTGGTCCCTCTTCTTCTGGGCACTCTACTCCCGGTTTCATTGCGACACTTCCTCAACCCCCTTTCAGAGGACCTTTCTCGTCCTCCACCGACAACACTAATCCTAGTGGAACTATTCCGTCATTCACACCAAATTACCAGATTCCTGTTGGTGGACAATTTCATCAAGGAGGTTTGACTCAACCACCCCTTGTAGGGAAAATTCCTATTGGAACACAAATCCCAATTGAAACACTACCCCCAATTGGAACACAACCCCCGATTGGAGGACAACCCCCACCGACCCCACCCTACAAACAAAACATACCTCCATCCTTGGCCCAGTATTGGAATCATCTGATACAACATAATCCGCAGTCGACTGGGGGGAAACAGCTTCCAGTTGCATCCGTTATACCCCCTAGTATAGGCCAACCATATCCACGTACGTCCAATCCTATTTGGGGCTCGAATGCTCAAACTCACATCCCTGTTCAAGGATACAATCCCATGAGCTACTTTCCTCTACAAATACCCCCAAATCTGCCCGGGTCTTTGCATTATATGCAAACTGCTTATGGTCCCACTGGTTTTTCGGCGAGGCTCCCTCCCCAAAGCCACCAGTACCTGCATGTGAATAGACAGTTACCCTTCTTGGCCACTTTGGATCTCCTAGATCTGTCGAGGATTTTAAATGATCCAATCTGTCACTCTCCCCAATGGCCTGCTATACCATCCAAGCTACCATCAGACATCCCTAAATTCGATGGCAAAGCGGGAGAGGACCTGAACAATCACGTCATGAATTTCCACCTCTGGTGCTCATCCAACTCCTTGATGGATGACTCTATTCATTTATGTCTTTTTCAAAGGACCCTCATAGGTTCTGCCGTGAAGTGGTATATAGAATTACCACGAGGTTTCTTTGCCGACTTCAACACCCTAGCCATGGTCTTCCTCACACACTACCAGTTACCAATCCATTATGAAACAGGGACTGAGATTTTGAGTTCTTTCAAACAAAACAAAGCCACTCATATATCCGATCACATTCATGAGTGGCGACGAAGACGACATCTCATCAAACTCAAGCTTCCCAATCAGTTGCTGGCAGAATGGTTCACAAAATCATTTGTGAACGACATCGGTCGTGACATCGCCATGGGTGGAGTTGTCACAGAAGAATAGGCCATAAGTCGTGTTCAATACCTTGACCTCGTTTACTCACAAACAGGTATCCTTTACGACTTACTACCTGATGCACCTCGTCCTTCCACTTCCACCACTTCAACTAACCCAGCTGCTTCTCATGCAACTGACGGTATGATTGGCACTTTCCATGCCCAACCACATTCTGCCTCAAGCACCAACCCCAAACCTGCTTCTTCTAATGTTCAAAGTGCTCTGTCTCCCACCCCTCCCACTAACGAGACTTCTGAGGTAAATGAGGTTCAATCTACCCCAGCTGGTAAAAACAAATCCAAAAAGGGAAGGGGTAAGAATAAGGAGGACAAAAATACTTCTCAAGTAGAGCGAACCAAAACTCCGCCTGTTGACGATAGGGATAAGTGCAAACCTTGATACCCTTGTCTTATCTGTGGTGATGATCACTACACAAAGGATTGTCCACGATGCGTCGAGGTCACTAAGTTCCTTCAAGGAGCCCCGAAACCACCTTCTCTGGTCGTTTTGTCCAACCCTTCCCCTCTCAACAATAGGCCCAATTGGTCATTCATGACCAACCTTCCCCTTCTACTACGTCCTGCGTATTGATGTGCACTGGCGATTTAAAGAAGAATGAAATTTCACTCACCACTCAAGCCAAAGACTATTCTCCCTCTAAAGAGAAGGTTGATGATCTACCTCCTTCATTGGTACAACCCTCTCCCGCGACTCCACCTACCAACGGTTCTCTTCATCTCGAACGACCAAGCCTTGACACAGTTCTTTGACCCCCCCCCAAAGGGTGTCGTTCGGAAATCGACTTTCAATCCTCATGCTCTTGCGGCCCAGAACTATAGCATTGTGGAAGATCTGACCCAAGCACCTTCTGCGATGTCAGCCCTCGAAGTACTTCAAAGTTGTCCCACACAACGGAAGGCACTGTTGAAATCTATCGGTGGAATCGACCCGACGGACATGAATTTAATAATTTTTGACTTGGAAGATCACATCCCAAGGTTACCCCCTCAACTCGCGTTCCAAATTCAAGTGATTGTCTCTGACAAAAACATTTGTCGAACCGTTATTGACGAGGGTGCCTCGACGTGTGTCATGTCTCTTACTTGTTGGAAAGCCATTGGCTCTCCCTCTTTGACTGAATCCCAGAACACTCTCAAAGCCTTCAATGGCTCTAGTTTTAAGCCCTATGGTGTCCTTCCTTCGTTTCCAATCACGCTAGAAGGAAAAACGGTCCAAGTCGAAGTGGAAGTCTTTGACGCTCCTCTCGATTACAATCTTCTACTTGGCCGCAGCTGGATCGATTCCATGCACGCAGTTGTGTCGACTCTTTTTCGTGTTGTATGTTTCCCACATCAAGGAAAGGTCATCATCGTCGACCAATTGGCCTTCTTTAACTTAGATACTTTTACTGGCAACATACCGTTCATCGCTAAAACCCCGTCGGGTTACAAGAACGTCGGTGTAGGCCTTCTCAAAGACTCTTTGTTAATGGGTACTTTCCCCATTCTACCACCCGATGTTCCAAACTCGTTTGTTGCTTCAATTAACATGATATCCACCTCGATTCATGGAACTCCTGTGTCTCACGACCCATGGATAATACCTGACCCTGGCGGTCATCTTCATTACGGTGACGAAATGCCGTTAAGTACGGTCGAATCCGCCTATCAGGCCATTCAATCGGCAACCCCTTCTACCCCCTCTCTTGGTGAGTTATCTCCAGATCCTTTCCATGTCATTTTTCCCACAGATGAGATGATCATGTCTGTCATGGAAGACACCCCTTGGGACGACGGACATCACCGTTCCATCCTCTTCCTAGAGGAACATACCATCGAGAACTACCAATGGATCTCGACCCCATCGACCGTTGTCGTCATTTCAACCGTTCCCGTGTCCACACATGATGTGTTTTCCAAAGGGAACTTAAGCAATATCTCACCCACTATTCCCCTCGACATATCCATCAAACCTGGAATTGTCGAAAATGTGCATATCAGAGCTTCATGTTCCCCTGACGAAATCGTCACCTACACGTCACTTTTCAAAGAGTTTCGTGATGTCTTCGCCAGGAGCTACGAAGAAATGCCAGGTATCGACCCCGACATTGTGATACATGAGATCAAGACATACCCTGATGCTAAACCCGTCCGACAACGCCTCCATCTAGTTCACCCACGTAAAGCGGTTGCTATCAAGCTTGAAGTCGCGAAACTTCTCAAAGTCGGCTTTATTTACATAGTGGCCCTCACTGACTGGGTTTCCAATCTTGTCCCGATCAACAAGAAACAAGGCACAATCTGTGTATGCATTGATTATAGGGATATCAACAAAGCTTGTCCTAAGGATAACTTTCCTACCCCCTTCGTCGATCAGATTGTCGACGATTGCGCCAGAAGTGAAATCTTCCCTCTGATGGATGGTTTCTCTGAATATAATCAAATCAATATTGTTCCCGAGGATCAACATAAGACTGCTTTTATTTTTCCTTGGGGCACTTTCGCCTATCAGAAACTCCCTTTCAGTCTCAAGAACGTTGGCGCAACTTTTCAACGCACTATGTCTTATGCCTTCCATGATATCAAGCACATCGTGCAACCATATCTTGACGACTTACCCGCTCATTCCATGCGCTGAGTCGATCATCCAATCCACCTCTAAGCCATTTTTGTCCACTGTCGGTTTTACCACATATGCTTGAACCCTCATAAGTGTGTTTTCTGCATGGAATCCGACCGACTTATAGGCTTTATTGTTTCACGTCAAGGGATCGGGGTAGATCCTTTAAAGGTCGAGGCAATCCTTAATCTCGCTCCTCCTTCTACGCTTCGCCAGTTACAAAGTTTGCAAGGGAAAGCAAACTTCCTTCGTCGTTTCATCCCGAACTACGCCGAGATAACTCGTGGATTTACGTGACTCCTAAAAAAGGGGTCTGAGTTTGTATGGGATA
This sequence comes from Picea engelmannii, assembly GCA_009831015.1. Taxonomy (NCBI): domain Eukaryota; kingdom Viridiplantae; phylum Streptophyta; class Pinopsida; order Pinales; family Pinaceae; genus Picea; species Picea engelmannii. The sequence goes on along the minus strand of ML785845.1, from coordinate 176,963 downwards.
CCATCGCAAACAAATCCTTCGAAGCTTTGAAACTATCCCTGACACGTGCTCCGCTTCTCTTCCCCCCCGATTACAGTCGCTATTATTTCCTCTACCTCACAGCCTCATATTACACCATTGGTATGGTTCTCATCCAAGAGGATGATTCTCACGACGAATAGTGAATCTCGCTTTTGGAAAAAACATGGAAAATTAGCCCATGAGCGAAATTTAGCCCCTAAAATCATCCCTGCGGGCCAGGTTCCAGGAGAGAATCCTTCTTTCGACTCCTTATTTTTTTCCTTAGCAAGTATCTATGGCATGTATGATGCGGATGTGTGGCTATCGACCGCCATTCACACAAACACATATATTGATGAATGTCCATGTCGAGTTTGAACCTTTCTCGCATGGATGCCTCATTAGTTTCCCATCCACGATAGGGTTCCCAATGTGTATCCCACCAACACATAGGAATTTTGGGGGGTATTGTATCAAGTGCAGGATCCCTCTAATGCTCTAGAATCTGTTGTATCCAAGCAATAAATGTGTCTACCAGTTCTGATCCATCGTATCGATATGATCCAAATTCTTCCTCGTGCTCCTTTGCATAGATATGCATGCACCTCCTTGTTGATACTTTATAGAGCATGTTTTGCCACCTATCTATGGCATCCTCAAAATCTGTGTCATAAGACTTGACACTTCTCTAGCTTAACTCTCCATCTGCGGTGGGGTTGATGTAGTCCTCCTTGTGGCATGTGATCCCATAGATATTTTCAATGACTGAGCTCTGTGCATCCTCATCCACTGGCTCAGTATACCTATCATCTTCAGATGGATCTAGTAGTGCGACCACGCGTAGGGTGTCTGCTTCAAAGGACAATTGTCTATTCTTTAAGTTCAACACTGAATTATTATCAAAGGCCCAATCAATTCCCAGTAATGCGGGATATGAATCAGATTCATCCATAATTTCTATGACCTCAAAGTCAACCTTTGTTTTTACTCCTTCTATGTTCACTTCCACTTGCTCCATTCAACCGATTGGATAGATTTTGTATTGATTGGCCAATCGCATTTGGATGGGCGACTAGACCAACTTTGGTTTACCCGTCACCTCCTAAGATTTCTTCGGAAAAATATTTATGTCGAAACCCAGATCCAAAATGACTCCATCCATGTCATAGCCACCAAGTTCTATTGTCATCTTAAATTCTCATCCAATGTGCATTTTCTTGCTGACCCGACATACATCTTTATCTGGCAGTGGATTTGATATGGTTGCCTCCACTCCTTCTTCCTTCATGCAAGTAACTAACATCTAATTCAACTTACTTGCAGCTTCTGGATCATTTAGTAGTCACAAACAACAACGCAAGAAAAAACTTAATTGGTCTTCATATTATTCCTTGTGACCCAAGTCATGTAGGAATTTTGTGTGTGTTGCACATTGCAACTCCTCATGGCATTGTTCTTCATGTGATTTATGCTCAGCACGTCGCAACTCAGTCTGTATGCAAGCTTCCTCTATTGACCATTGTGTCATGCACTGTATTTCTTTGTGCATGTGAGCTTCCTCCAAAGATATTTTTGTCGCGCGTTGTAATTCCTCACATGCACGAGCTTCTTCCATCGACCTATGTGTCACATCTTGTACCTCTTCATGGATTCGAGCTTCCTCCAACGACCTTTGTGTTTCCCTCTACACTTCTTCCTGGATCTAAGCCTCCTCAAGTGACCCTTGAGTCGCATGCTCTTTCTTCTTCTAGTGATCCTTATGCATCTCACAAGAACTGCTTTTGTTGGGAACATCAAACCTTGGAGGGGGCTGAGGTGCCTTCCTTATCTTTTCGTCTGGATTTTGACCCGAGCCTTCACCATGCTCAAAATGTGCTCTTGTCTTCGCTCTTCCTTGGGTTACTACCCAGACATCATCCTCCCCATTATTCCTTTTATTATTGTGTGGCTTCGCATGCACCATGTTGCAATTCGTCTTTTTATCTTCCCATTTTTTCAATAAGTTGGGACAGTCTTTGGTGACATACTCAGGACTATAGCAGTATGCGCAAAGCACACACGGTTTGGTACAAAACCTTGATCCATAACCAAGATCTATGCAATTGAAACATGTAGGGGTTCTACCTCCTCCTTTTCCATATCCTTGGCCGCTACCATGCCCATATCCACCTCGGGGACCTCTTTGGTATCCACCCCTTTCTGCAACGTTGCACTCACCACCCTTCTGCTCTTCCTGTACCTGGAATGCATCGCGGATATTATCTTGCATCAAATGAAGTGAGTGGAAATTATTAACATCATGCCCGATGAATTTACAGAACTCGTGGAATGGCGTATGGGTCATCCTTTGGTACTTGTGCAAAGTTGGGTAGTGGGGTGGCACATGGCCCCATTGTCTGCATATCTCACACCATAATGTCTCCCTAGATGGAAATGAACTAGGTGCACCCATTGCCACATAATTTGGCAGGATGGGGAATTCATCTCTCTGATGCCCTTCTAAGCAACAAGAAGTACACAATACGTGCTCGCGCATGACCTTCGTCTTAGCCATATCTTGAAATTTCATCGTTAGGTTGGCCAGTTGTGTTTTCACCTGCGCCAAACCTGTCGACGTTTTCTCCTCTCCTAGGGTGACTTCCAGGTGCATTGCAATTTATACCACCTATATTTGAGTTGTCACCTTCTATTGGATGAGAAAAACTCATATATGGGGAAGTAACCCCACAATAAACCATTCTCTATGTTGCACGTCATGGATTTGGAACGTCATCCTATCCAATAAAATTTTAAATTGTTGGTCATAATCCCATACGGTCTCACCTTCCTTCTGTTTGATATTTTTTTATCTATGTGATACATTGGGACTCTAACTTAGGTTTCTGGAACTCCCTAAGCATATATTGCTTAATCTCGTCCATGGACTTCATTTGTCCCCCTGGCGCAGTAACCTTACACTGCGTATACCACGTCAAGGCTATGTACCTGAATGTGGTCTCCAACTGCATGATTTTGGCTACTTCGTCTGTGATTCTCTTCACAGACCATATTGTTGGGTATGTGTTATATTATTTGCACGACTAGTTTTAGTGGTTGTTGCGTTGCGCCAGGGTTTCAGGGTAGCGCCCCTGAGAATTTTTTTTCCTCGGGAAAAGTGTCACATTTTTGCCTCTTTTTTCATGTCACCTCATTTTTCATGTCCATTATTGGGTGGTTTTTTGGCACATGGTTTTTGTCGATGGTTTTCTATTTTCAGTTAAGGAATTAGGGTTGTTGACTAATCTAGGTGATTGGGTTAGGGTTTTGGATGTTGTTGGCTCCTATATGAATATTGTATTGTAAACATATTCTATATTCATTCATTGTGATACATTGTTTACAATGCAATATACATGTAGGAGACAACAACATTCAAAACCCTAAACCAATGACATGGATTAGTCAACAACCCTAATTCCTTAACTGGAAATAGAAAACCATCGACAAAAACCATGTGTCGAAAACCCTCCCAACAATGGACACAAAAAACAAGGAAAAAATGTGACATGTTTCCTGAGGGAAAACATTTCCCGGGGGTGTTGCCCCCGAACCCCCCCCCCCC
>ML785845.1:155202-168396 GCA_009831015.1 Picea engelmannii | reverse complement strand
GACTCACTTTCACTCCACTTCCCTTCTCTTTGCTTTCTTACTCTCTCACTCCTTATTATCTCTTTCAACTTTCTTGCACTCTTTTCCTACTCTGTCTTTCCCTCTCAAACAGTGAGATGACCAACATTAATACTCATGCACATGTCTGTGTTGTGGCCACAAGTGAATATTTTCACCCCACAAGTGATGTTCAACATCAAAACCACATGTAGAGGTGAAAATATTTCAAACACAAAACTTGGGACATTTTGGACTGTGACCTCTACATCACTCATATAGCTGCATCATACGAGTCATTAATCTTCCAAACTCCGAACTTTAGTTTGGTCTTGAAGATTTTGAAATACATGTTGAAGTCATACATTTCTTGTCAGCGGTTAACCAACTTGTAAAGCAGAATTTCCGACCTGCCGGATTCGAACCTCTCCCGTTGAGGACGGCCATTTACATTTCTTGTCAGCTATCATTTAGTTTGCAAAGCAAAACTTCCGACCTGCCGGATTCAAACCAGCGACCTAAGAATGCCAACAAGGATTTCTCTTCCCACTACAGTCCTCCGCTCTACCAACTGAGCTAAGGTCGGATGTTGTTAGAAAAACGAATGAAAACCAATACTTGGAGACTGCTGTTGAAGTGTCTGTAAAAGAGATAGAGATAATGATAGAATGTCCGAAGTTGAGATTCTTTTATCAAACATTCCATGAATTTATTAACGAAAAGAAAAGTTTGTGTCGTTCACTTTCATTTTGGACCATATTCTTTTATATTAAAAATAAACATAAATTAATTAATTGTATTTGACAGTTTGGCCGAGTGGTCTAAGGCGCCAGATTTAGGCTCTGGTCCGAAAGGGCGTGGGTTCAAATCCCACAGCTGTCAAAATTGATATTCGTTGCGAAGTTACAACGACAGTTTAGCATTTTTTCGAGGGCTGCAAGTACGATCCCACTATTTCTGAACTAGTCTGCCTCTGACCTATTGTTTTCAAAAGAAATTCCGTGGAGATTGTAGACCTTCACATGTAAATATTTATCTATGATTTCCGATGCAAGCCGATTGTTGATACAATACCGTAATGAGTAAAATTTTTTGCATTTTCAAAGTTTTTGCGAAGAAGTGATTGGGCGTTAACAATGGCATCTAATGGCAAAACTGTTAACTATGTAGTGAGCCAATTATTTATTTACTGTTTGGTTATTTCTGACAGTTTGATAATGAATAGTATATGGAAAGGATTTGGTGCAAGAAGTGATTGGGCGTTAACAACGGCATCTAATGGCAAAACTGTTAACTATGTAGTGAGCCAATTATTTATTTACTGTTTGGTTATTTTTGACAATTTGATAATGAATAGTATATGGAAAGGATTTGGTGCATATTATCCATTTAATGATGAATAATGTATATCCATACACAGACAATAAATCAATCACTATATGGTGTTTAATGTTAACCATAACAAAACCGTATGACAAAAAATAATTATCAAATAAAATAACACTCACTTCCATAAATATTCATAGCCATCGATCATCATCCCCACATATATATCTATTTTCTCTTTCAAATTTATTAGTCTTTGTCATATATATATATATATATATATATATATATATATATATTCTCTTTCAAACTTATTAGTCTTTTTTCGAGGTCAAAGGGTGAACTCCCACCTTGGATACATTTTAATAAAAAAATTGCAATTACCTAATGTTTTTGATAGATTATTATACTTAAAAAAAAAAAATTAATATTTAAAATTATTTAAATAGTTGAATTTGTTATTGTTGAAAGAAGATTGATGGCACTAAATTCCCTTTGGTGGAAGGCCATTTTTTCCTAGTAATTGTCAAATTTTAAAAATAATTTTAAAAAGAACAAAAAAGAAATTATTTGATTGAGTGAACTGCTTAATTTTAATTGAGTTGTCATTCATGCGCTGATAAAACTACGGAACCACATTAATGTGACAATGTCGATAACAATTGGTAAGGTGGTGGTGGTGGTGGCAGTGGCAACTAGTAAAGAATTGGCTATAGCGGGTGGTGATGTTAGTTAGTAAGGTGGTACTTCTTTCACTGATCTCGTCTTCTTACATTCTAATTTCAGTACCTTCATACTTGTGATGGAATGCATGAAAGCCCAAACCACTTTGACCAAATCATGATCAACAAAAAAAATATCAATATTTCTTTAAATATAATACTTTGAATGTGTATCAAAAGAAGACAATAATACCTTCATAATATAACGAGCACACCACAATTCGTCTTATATTGAGATGCCCACTAACGAACCCACTTGAAATTCCCAATGCACATTCAAATACTATACTTATACTAGAAGTTTGAAATTATGAAAACAACATAAATTTGGAATTGCCCTTGTTATTATGTATGAAATTTCCCAGGTATCCTTAGATTACAGTCTAAACATCCCCAAAATGCATAATATTGTGGTAAAGAAAAGAGTATGGAGATTTGCATTACCTGCATGGGTATAACTTTTACATTGGTACCACTGCCATTGCTCCCTACATAAAGACAAGCCTTGTAGTGGGCATCAACAATGTCTCATCACTAGGGTTTTTCAATTCTAACTCCACAATGATAAGGGCCCTATGCAGACATACAAATTTATAATTACTATTCATATGTTAGTTAATTGCCAAAATTCATATTTGAAGCTATTTTCCCTCTCTTCTCCTTTTCCCAAAATCAGTTAATGAAAAGAGGCCTAGAAGTTGAGAAACCAACTACCCACCTTAATGGAGGTATGGAAACATGTTGGACAGCTAAAGAATGTCAACCATTGGTGCATCTAGTACCCACCTTGCTTTTCAAGATTGACCCATGAATGCCTCTAACAGGAGAAACCAAGGAAATCAGGAACTTTCCAGGGGAGAAAACATACATAGCAAGTCAGAAGGAAGAGGGGGGACTCTCTGAAGTCGGGAGGGTTGAATTGTGTCGAAACTTGGGTAGAGGAAAATACCCAAAAATCCAACCCAAGCATAGAGGGCTGCAAATTGGATGTTTTCTAGGCGAGAAATGGCACTGCGAAGGGAGAGAACTGAGGAACTACAAAGAAGGTGAATGGCCTCCCTTGTGCAAGTAAATCTAGCTAGGAAGGAATCTAAAAGAATTCTTGGAGGCCCCGTGATTGGTACATAAAGGGATTTGTATTTTAGTTGTATGTGAAGGAGAGTCACAGGAGAGTGGCCTTCACTTGCTTAATTTTTTCCTGAGATAAATCTGAGTTCCCGGGTGGTGTCATGGCCTGACACGGGGGTGGACTGTTGTAGAAATTACAAGTGCAGCAGAGCCCACAGTTGGGTGGAAAATCCTTTCCCCTTAGTCGATTGGTTTGGAAAACATCTATTACATATGAGTATCTGTTATACCTTGTATGGTTATATGCTTGCTCAGATTGTAAAAGTTATTATGCTTGGGTAATTAGTGAAATTACATGGTTTCTGAGTAAATCTGAGAGAGGTGAAATGAATACATAGCTAGTGTTTTTTGCATGCAGTGCACTTACCTACTAGTTCTTATCTCTTTGAATTTTAAAAGAATTGAAGGAATTTGTGTTATGCATTCCTGGAATGTTCGGTAACTTTACTCTCTAGTCATATCTCCTTTCATGGTATATTGTAAATACTCTATGGCTGAGATCCCAATTCCATAGGAATCTGTATGGAATGCATGTGGAAATATGATTTACTGGCTAAAGAAGTCGAATGATGTATTTTTGTGTTTTTCTTGTATAATAATGTTTCCTCACTCTTAGTTGGGTAGGAATGATAGAGGACCTAGCACCCTAGTGTAGCCTGGAGGGGCTATAGGCCTTAAATTTCAGGGTCCCTTAGCCTTTCCACTTGGCTTTACCTATTAGAATCCCTTATTGTTGTGTATAAGGAGTGGAACTGGAGGGAGAAAGCCTTGGATCCGAACATATGACTTATGAAACAAATCACTATACAAGGAGTTCTTGATCCCGGATATATGGATGTGTTGCATTAGGGATATTTGGAGATACAAAATCTGACCTTTTTTATTTAATTGGTCCCTTAACAAAATCTTAGATGACCGGATGGTCACCATTTCACCAACAAAGTTCTGTAGTCACCTTCATGTTAACAAGTGTGGTGAAGCCATATCCAAAAGACATGATATCCGACTTTTTAAATAAATGTCACATAGGATTTTCCTGGATCTCGGATGTTGGATGGGAAGGGTTTCATAGCGGGGTTCCATTTCCCCCTTTTGCAATCCTTTCGACCATAGATCTTGGGGCACATGTGGATGGCATCAATGAAGATGTGTCATGCTAGGTGGTAGATGGAATGCCCCGTGAGAGGGGCATGTGTCAATGTGAGATTAATGTGGGTTGAAAAGACCTCGATATTGGTCATGCACCCTTGAGCCCAAGGAGGTTATGGGTCGTCAGATCATTTAGATATCAGTCATCGGATCTCATAGGGAAAGCTTTATCGGAAGGATCTGTTCAGACATATCTTAGGCACAACATAAGGTTATGGTCGAAGAGTGCAAGCTCGCAAGCCTATCATATTGTGGACTTCTAGAAAGATCGTGAGGTGAGGTAATGTGAAATCCTGAAGAAATAAGCTCGAGTGAACGAGAGCCATTCGATATGGAGGATCCCAGTAGTTAGATATGCATAGAGCTACGAGGTCCATAAAGAGTTTTGGATCCAAAAATACGAACATCCAACTTTTCCAATAAGTCAACGTTTAAGAAATATTGGATCTCGGATGTTAGATGGTTCATGGTCACAATTCGAGTCGAGAGCTTCCTCGTAGCGTTTGGGGTTGCCAGGGCCATGTGTAACGTCAGGATTGGTCCAAATGTCTTGATGGGGGAGGGCCACATGTCGATTGGTGACGTCATATCCAAAAACCAAAAATTTGAATTTTCCAATAAAGCAGTGCAAGTATTTTCTTGGATCTCGAATATCTGGATGGGTCATGGTTCCGATGGCATGGTTCTAGTGGGACGAGCCTTGATGAAGGTCATGATGACATCAACAATCACGTGTCCGATTTCTAATTAGTTCATGTGTCATGCAGGGTATCATGACACATGTAAGGTTGTGACATTATATCCAAACATCCAGACTTTTCAATAAAGTCGCATTAAGGATTTTCTTGGATCCCGCATATGTCTTGGTTTCGTATCAAAGTTCTGTCGAAGGATAGGAGGATGTCATAATGTCAACCTCCACGTGTCATGCCACATCGACAACTATGTGTCATGCTACATTAATATTTCTGTAAGAATCTTCTAGGTTAGCAACTCCGTTAGCTTGCCACACATGTCATGCCTCGCCAATCTCTGTGTCAAGTCATGCCAACTGAACATCTAGATCCGAATTTCATTTAAAAAGGGTTTTCGGGTTTTTCTAGATTCCGGATCTTCGGATGTGTCGAGGTTCTCAATCAAGGTTTTGATCTAGATATCTAGAGATCCGGAAGAATGCATAGGTTGAATTTTAAGGAAATACATATTCTCATATTTCCAAATGTGCGGGGTTCTACATCAACGTTCCAAGGTAAGATGAGGAGGTCTACCACCTGGATATTTGGACCATCCTGAATTCAGAAGAATGTTGGTGTCGATTTATAAGGAAATCTAGATCCCAAGATTTATGGATGTGGAAGGGTATCTCTCTTCAATCTCCAGAAAAAACTTTACAACCACAATTAATAGTTTGGCCAAATTACTTTAAGTCACCAAATTTAGGCCCTGGTATGAAATGACATGGGTTAAAATCCCCACAACTGTCACAATATTTGAGTGTTGTAAGCACAATCCCCATGACAGTCATTGCAATATTTGAGTGTTGTAAGCATTGTTTTTATATTTTGAGTGTTGCAATAATATTATGTGTTTTTAAGAGCTTAGTGTCTTAAACTATATATGATGGCATTTCCATTTGGATTGCTAGCATTGATTTAGAAAGTAAAAGTTAAGATGTCTCTTGGAACCAAGAAAGAGGAAAATATCATACTATCATTTGAGTATGCAAGTTTTCACAGTTAGCCATAATGTTGTAGAATTTTATGGATAAAATTGTGTATCAGGTTTCGAAATGTCCAACGTTTCGAGTGGACACTCCACCCATCATCATGGACATAAGAAGTTCGTATGGTGGAAAATAGTATTGAGGTTTGTATTTATAGATTAAGGGAGGTAGGTGACCGTTGAGGGAAGGAGAGAGGGAAATTAATGAAAAGAATAAGGGAAATAGTCGTTGAGAAGAAAATAATAAAGGTAGATGAAAAATAATAATAAGAGTAGTGGGTGAAGTTAGCTAAAAAATGGGAACGAGAAATAATGTTAAAGAATTGAAATAGACGTTAAGGAAATGAGTTGAAAGAGGGGGAAGAGGGGAGGATTCTTTGATGAGGTGAGGAAATTAGTATAACTAAGGGATAAAAATTAATTAAATTTGAGATGAATTAAATTAAAAAGAATTAAAATAAAATGAAAGAATTAAAATTAAAATAATATAAACATATTTGAATTAGGTAAAGCGAGATAAAACACCCAGTATATTAGAAAAAATGATGCAGGGAGGTTAATGGTAAAAATATATTAGAGAGATGAAGAGAAACAAAGCCAAGAGGGGAGCATAAATAAGAAGAAGAAGAAGAGAGGAGGAGGGAAGGTTGGAGACGAATGGGAACAAGATCTAAAAGGAGGAAGATTAATGGTCAAGGTGATGAATGGTGGGTTTCCATGATTGGCTCTATTTGTAGTCATCTTTGCAGTTGAAATTGTTAGGATGTTTTTCGATTCCAAGGGCTTCTCGAATGAGACGAGATGAGTAATGCGAGTAGGAGGCTAGAGTTTTGGTTTGGTCGAAGAAAATAAGGTGTTTGGAGTTAAAAGTTTGTTCGACAATAGTTGATTTGGAAATGCGGTTGTAGGTGGTATCATCTATATGTTCTTTAAGACGGACTTTAAAGGTTCTACTAGTTTGACCTATATAAGATTTCCCACAAGAGCAAGGAGATCCCAACTTCCCCTCTCTTTGCTTTCTTACTCTCTCACTTCTTATTATCTCTTTCAACTTTCTTGCACTCTTTCCTTGCTCTTTCTTCCCCTCTCTAACAACGAGATGACAAACATCAATACTCATGCACCTGTCTTTTGTGTCATGGCCAACGAATATTTTTCACCCTACAAGTGATGTAGCTTTAACATGAAACCACATATAGAGGTAAACATATTTCATGTTAGTGGAATGCAATCCTAATGAGCATGAAGCTCCATCTACCAACTCTCCCTTAGTATTGTCTTGAGGTATAACACAATGATATCCTTTGAACCTTGTAATTGAAAAAAATTCTAGTAGATCAAGGTTTATGCATAAGAGAATTCCAACACAACACTCGAGACCTTTTGGATTGTAACTTCTACATCACTTATAAGTACATCACATGAGTCCTTAATCTTCCAAACTCCAAATTGGTCCTGAATATTTCTAAATACATGTTAAGGGCCATGTTGGCTATCTCTAGGAATAAGTGTGCACCACACTCTAAGAAACCACCACATTCAGGTACAACGAATTAGGGTCTATATGCTTAGATTCTTTGACCTTGATGAACAAAAAAATCACAATAGCTACCATGTTTCTCCAAATGTATGCATATGCACCCACACGTTACCATTCGATCGAGTTTGTTTCTGAAGAGGAACTGTGAAGGGTTGGGATGCTCCTCAATAACTAAGCTGGGTGAAAGTGGTTTACTGTTGTCAAATATGTTGATGTGTGTTGAATGAGATAGAGTGATGGAAGAGGTAGAGAAGCAGTGGTTGATATTGTTGTCAAATATGTTGATGGATTGTCAAACATGTTGATGGGTGTTGAATGAGATAGAGTGATGGAAGAGGTAGAGAAGTAGTGGTTGATGTTGTTGCCAAATACGCTAATGGGTGTTGAATGAAATAGAGTGATGGAAGAGGCTGATGTTGTTGTCAAATATGCTGATGGGTGTTGAATGAGATAGAGTGATGGAAGAGGTAGAGAAGAAGTGGCTGATGTTGTTGTCAAATATGCTGATGGGTGTTGAATGAGATAGAGTGATGGAAGAGGTAGAGAAGTAGTGGCTTATGTTGCCCTAGGCTAGCAAGGAGGTGGACTCTTGTTTGGGGAAGGGATAATGCATGTATTGTCTCCAAAAATATATGTGTTAAGCGGATTGGTTAAAGCCTGAATAGTGGATTAAGTATATATGGTGAGCCTGACTACTGGTTGAAGGAATTATCCATTTCTTGTCGCTGTTAACTGCAGCCAAATTTCATACGGACATTTACATTTCTTGTTAGATGTTAACTGGCTTGCAACGCATAGTTGCAAAATTTCCGACCTGCCGGATTCGAACCAGCGACCTAAGGATGACAACCAGGATTTTTCATCCTACTACAGTCCTCCGCTCTACCAACTGAGCTAAGGTCGGACATTAATAATTAACTGAATGAAAATATTTAGGAATGTTTAGAGAGTGTTGTTGAAGTGTCGGCTAGAGAGATAGAGATAACGATGGAATGTCCGAAGTTGAGATTCTTTTATTAACATTCCATGAATCTCTCATTGAAAATAAAAGTTCGTGTCATTTTTCATTCGTTTGTACTCTTTTTAACTTTTGGATGTTGTTGTTTTATTTTAAAAACTAATATAGATATGACGAAGTTGACAGTTTGGCCGAGTAGTCTAAGGTGCCAGATTTAGGCTCTGGTCCGAGAGGGCGTGGGTTCAAATCCCGCAGCTGTCAATTTGTATATTCATTGCATCGTTGCAACGACAGTTTTTAATTGCTTTTTGAGTGCTGCAATAGTACGCTGCGGAAGATTCCTCTATTCTGAACTACTTTGCCTTTCTATACCTATTGCTTCCAAAAGATACCCGGTGGAGATTGTAGACCTTCACATGTAAATATTTATATATCATATTGAAATAATGATTTCCGATGTAAGCGATTGTGAATACCATACCGTAATAAGTAATAACTTTTGCATTTTTGCATTTCCAAGTTTCCATAAGGAGCGAGTGGGCGTTAACAATGACTTTCATCTAATGATAAAATAGTTAATATTAAGTATCATGCATTGAGTCAATCATTCGAGTGGGCGTTAACAATAGCTTTCATCTAATGATAAAATGGTTAATATTAAGTATCATGTATTGAGTCAATCATTTATTAAGAATTTGATGCATCTTTTCTATTTTTATTTGATGATGATTAGTGTGTAACAAATGGATCTGGTGCGTTTTGTTATGATCATGAATAATGTATATCAAATAAACACGATCATCAATTATTTGAACCCCCAACACACATGTGTTTCCTCCTAAGAGGTCATAGGTTTGTGTCTTGTATTCTTACATTCTAATTTCAGTACCTTCATACTTGTGATGGAACACATGAAAGCCTAGACCACTTTGACCAAATTCGTAGGATGAAGTAGCTGAATATGAGCCTGGAATAGAGGTATACTGGTTGGGTCAGGGTTGTATCTATTTCTAGTTGCTTGTAGTGTTTTTTTTCTTTTTTGCTTTGCAAAGTTTTTAATTCTAAGTCTATTTACATACTTGGAAGAAAAAACATATCTATATTTCTTTAAATTTAATACTTTGAATGTGTATCAAAAGAAGCCAATAATACCTCCATAATATAACAAGCACACCACGCTTCCTTTGCTATTGAGATACCCACTAACGTACCCACTTGAAATTCCCATTGCACATGTCCAAATACTATACTTGTACCAAAAGTTTGAAATTTTTAAAATAACATAAATTTGGAACTGTCCTTGTTATTATGTATGAAATTTCCCATGTATCCTTAGATTATAGTCTAAACATCCCCAAAATGCATAATATTGTGGCAAATAAAGGAGTTTGGAGATTTATATTACATGCCTGGGCATAACTTTCCATTGGTGCCATTGCTCTTTGCATAAAGACAAGCCTTGTAATGGGCATCAACAATGTTTCATCCCCAAGATTTGTCAGTTCCAACTCCATAGTGATAAGGGCCCTATGCAAGCATACAAATTTATCATTGGTGTCGATTTATTAGTTAATTGCCAAATTCATATTTGAAGCTATTTTCCCTCTCTTCTCCTTTTCCCAAAATTAGTTAATGAAAGGAGGCATGGTAGTTGAAAAACCAACTACCCACCTTAATGGAGGCATGGAAATATAGTTGAACAACTAAAGAATGTCAGCCATTGGTGCAACTAGTACCCACCTCATTTTTCAATATTAACTCGCGAAATCCTTTGACAGGAGCAACTAGGAAAATCAGAAAATTTCCAAGCGAGAAGACAAACAGAACAAGCAAGAAGGAAGAGGGGGGACTCTCTGAAGTCGGGAGGGTTGAACTATGAAACTTAGGCAAAGGAAAATACCCGGAAATCCAACCCAAGCATATAGGGTTGCGAATCGTATGTTTGTTGGACAAGAAATAACACCGAGAAGGGAGGATACTGAGGGATTGCAGAGACGGTGAAGGGCCTCCCTTGTTGCAATGTGCCCGATCCAAACCCTTTGTAAATGTACACATAGGATGGTGAGTCGTTGGCATTGTTATCCCCAATTATTAGGGATAACTAAGGAGATGATGTCTCGAGGCCCTCAGGTTGCAGACATGGAGTACTGGAAGACAACTTTACCAACATTGTCCACTTGCATAGATAGAGGCCAACTTCACCACCGCGGATCTCAGGTTCGTCATGAGGCTATCCACCACATTAGCTTGCTTTCAGAAGACATTGGGTCTTGCTCCATGAGGTACAAGCCAGGTATTATGGTGAGTGTTATTTCAATAATTGAGGCATTTGAGTTTGTTGCATTTTAAATTGCTTTTGATTATGTAACATCTACTTGAAAATTATTCTCTTTGCCTTGTTTCACCTTGGTGGTTGACATTGTGCCCTGGTAAGTGGTCACCTTTAGGGATAGGTTTTCTACTGGGAGGTCCTCTTGACAGGTCATCGTACCATTCTCGACCATACTTGCCACTTTCCACACTTCGTCCCCTCATCTTCTTATCTTTTGGGATTTTCAGGTGTACTGACCTAAGAAGGGACTAACCCTCATTTCATGGGAAGAAGGGGTTGAAGGCCCAAAGGCTTGTAGCTGCCAAAATATAAAATCCAATCATGAACCTTTTAGATGCTCACCTAGGGATCCCAAGGACAATGAAATGTCTCTCATAAGAAACTGATGGGGACCCATGAAAATAACTAATACAAAACACCAATTGAGGAGGGGCATGTGTGGGAAATATTTTTCATGCTTAGGTAGAAGTCCCACACATTGTCTTCGACTTGAGGAAGCATGATGTGACCAGGGTAGAGTCAAGGTAGACATTGTTTTTTGTGCTTAGGTAGAAACCCCAGCTTGGCTTCAACCTGGAAACATATTAAAAGAACAAAAGGCAATAATTGGGCTTGGAAAAAGGTTGTATTGAAAACGAAGGTGCAACACACACTCTACAAAGGCACCCATAAATGAGATACTACGACCTCTTGTATGTCATGAACCCCATGCTTAAAAGTCTTACCCCCATCTATATCATCTTCTCCACATGACCTAGAGGGGCATTCACCTAGAAAACAATCCTTGACTTAGGGAATGATTCACCCAATAGGTAGCCTTGTCAACCCTCCCATACCTAAACTTGGCAAATTGCATAGGTTCTTTGAGCACTTGATTAGTTTGATGAGGTGGTTTTTGATTCACATGCTTAGGTGGCTCTTTTATCGATTTGATTTACTTATCATGATGTATTTGACTTGAGATCCTTGGAGGGTGTATTCATTGTCTTTGTAGGACCTTTCTTGGTGGATAATTTTGGAAGAACAAGCCTGGCTTGGGCTTCCTTGGGGCTTGAAGCCCATGGGTTGGATACCATGGCCCACACACTAGATGGCGATGGTAGCTTTCAGAGGCTTGAGAGATACTTTGGAAGATCTATCCTATCCCTTTTCTATCCCAACATTTTTCTTTTGAGGCCAAAACGTCACACTTGGAGGGCTTGACGTCACCCTAGGGCTAGGGTTTGGTGGCGGAGATTGACGCAGCCTGCCCCTCCACGAGCAGCCGCTTCCACCGGGACCTTCTCTCAACCCAGGCCCGAAGAGTTACAAGCTCTTCCAACTCCCCTCTAGAGTTACCCACAGTAAACTCCTTCGGCGATCTCCCCTTTGAAACTCGGGAGATCGCGATTCGGGGATTCGCGGTTCATGCGAACACGATTCACCTACAACTCCAACCCCCGAACCCCGATAGTCAACAATCAACACTTTCGAGCATCGGGGATTTCCCTATCGGGAAATCGACAATGGTAATGTTATGGTTCACTTACACTGCAAAACGCCGAACCCCGAACTCTGATGACACCTGTACTCCACCAGTTCTTATGGTCCCACTTTGCCACGTCACTCCTCCACTCGTGCGATCGGGGATCGCGGAATCGCAATTTCAACTGTCCGGGTCCTTTGTATTTGAAAACCCCGAATACCGAAACCACGATTCTCCAGATTCGTGCCACCTGTCCTTGTCACGATCAACGGCCCCGATAAATTCGAGAAATCGCGACTCACGATTTCGTAAGGTATAAACTCTTACCTCGCCAACCTCCGAACGCCGAACCCCGATGGGCGTTGGGTATTACCTCCTGCGCTAAAGGACTAAACCTCGCGCAGCTTCCCCACGATCCTACGATCATCGGGATTTTGCAAACCTCCCCGACGATTCAAGTCGTCGATTCTCTTCCTCTTGAGGAATATTTCCTGGGTGTATTCTCACTATGTCGAGAATGAACTATCCCTCCCGAGCTTGATGTCCCAGACTCCTTCTGAGGCCTTCCGCGCGCGTTTTATGTGCTCGACTTCCAACAGCTCTCAAAGTGTCGAAGTCGTCCAGACCCTGCGCGTCCACAGAGACAGCAGTCCCTACCTTCCTTTGCTCAAACTCCCTGCTGAGGCTTCGACCTTGACCTGCACTTCACCTACACGCCCTGTCAACCCAATTCAACTTCTGGGTGAGCGAGAATGAGAGTTTAACTGTAGAGCCTCCTCGACGCACTCTATGCGGAGGAATTCAACTGCACTCTATGCAGGAATCTCCTGGCTCAAACAGAGAAACAATTGAAAC
>ML785845.1:139369-150398 GCA_009831015.1 Picea engelmannii | reverse complement strand
TGCTTAGCTCGTCCTGAATGTCATACCTCAACCCATTCAGATACCTCGCCACCTTTTCGTCATCACTCTCTCGGTGACCTGCTCGAATGTTGAGCCTATAGAATTCTTCGGTGTATTCTTTCACCGTCATCAGCTTCTGTCTCGGGTTCTGCATACGCCTGAACAGAGTGATCTGGTAATCCCTCGGAATGAACTTCGCCTTCATCTTGGCGATCATCCGATCCTAGCTCTTGATATTTTGTTTGCCTTTGGAACGCCTGTCTGCTTGCAACTCGTCCCACCATAAGGCTGCATGTCCTTTCAATTTAGTGACAACATGCCTCACCTTCTTGTCCTCTTCGATATCCTCATAATCGAAGTAGGTGTCGAGTGCTCGTATCCAATCCAACAACTCTTCTGCATCCAGGCTTCCCTTGTAAGCTGGAATGTCCATACTCACCTTTGCGCTCATCCTGGCGATAGCCTTGATTAATCGCTCATTGGTTGCATCTTCTGCTACAACTCCACCTTGTGGTACAACATCAGCTTCGCCTTCGGAGTCACTCAGATCTCCTGTATCTGCTGTGCGCCTCTGCGCTGCTTCCATATCTTCCATTCTAGCACGAAGATTTTGTATTTCCCTCTCCATTTCTATATTCTGTCCATGACTGCTTCTTTCCCTGGACAATTCCCTCTCCTTCTCTGGATCGGGTGATTGCCTACCTCTTCTCGGTGGCATTACGTCTTCTCTTCCTCTCTGCTACAAAAAACAGAGAAATCTTGGCTCTGATACCACTTGACGCAGCCTGCCCCTCCGCGAGCAGCCGCTTCCACCAGGACCTTCTCTCAACCCAGGCCCGAAGAGTTACAAGCTCTTCCAATTCCCCTCTAGAGTTACCCACAGTAAACTCCTTCGGCGATCTCCCCTTCGGAACTTGGGAGATCGCGATTCGGGGATTCACGGTTCACGCGAACACGATTCACCTACAGCTCCAACCCCCGAACCCTGATAGTCAACAGTCAACGCTTTCGCGCATCGGGGATTTCCCTATCGGGAAATCGATAATGGTAATGTTATGGTTCACTTACACTGCAAAACGCCGAACCCCGAACTTTGATGACACCTGTACTCCACCAGTTCTTATGGTCCCACTTTGCCACATCACTCCTCCACTCGTGCGATCGGGGATCGCGGAATTGCAATTTCAACTGTCTGGGTCCTTTGTATTTGAAAACCCCGAATACCGAAACCCCGATTCTCCAGATTTGTGCCACCTGTACTTGTCACGATCAACGGCCCCGATAAATTCGGGAAATCGCGACTCGCGATTTCGTAAGGTATAAACTCTTACCTTGCCAACCTCCGAACACAGAACCCCGATGGGCGTTGGGTCTTACCTCCTGCGCTAAAGGAATAAACCTCGCGCAGCTTCCCCACGATCCTACGATCATCGGGATTTCGCAAACCTCCCCGACGATTCAAGTCGTCGATTCTCTTCCTCTTGAGGAATATTTCCTGGGTGTATTCTCACTATGTCAAGAATGAACTATCCCTCCTGAGCTTGATGTCCCAGACTCCTTCTGAGGCCTTCCGCGTGCGTTTTACGTGCTCGACTTCCAACAACTCTCAAAGTGTCGAAGTCGTCCAGACCCTGTGCGTCCACAGAGACAGCAGTCCCTACCTTCCTTTGCTCAGACTCCCTGCTGAGGCTTCGACCTTGACCTGCACTTCACCTGCACGCCCTGTCAACCCAATTCAACTTCTGGGTGAGCGAGAATGAGAGTTTAACTGTAGAGCCTCCTCGAYGCACTCTATGCRGAGGAATTCAACTGCACTCTATGCAGGAATCTCCTGGCTCAAACAGAGAAACAATTGAAACTTATTTCCTCATTCTCTCAGGTTTCGAACCTGCCATGCAATAACATATGTAGCATATAGAAGAAAGGCATAAAAAGAAGCAAGTATGCAACAACATAATATCAACAACACACAGAAAACAAACACATCCATTGAATTGAATCAAAGTCTTTCTTATATTAATTCAATCTGTACATGGGTGTTCTTCACAAGTTCTCTGCTTGCTCTTTCCTTCAGAATGCAGGAATGCTAATACAATGATACAAAGGAGGGTGCCTATATTCCGTTTTCCCTCTCGAAAGCAAAACTGTCTAATCTACAGTTAATTCCTATCTAATAGCATTAAAACTATTAAATGCCTTCCTATCTATAATATAATACAAGTGCGCCTGGCTTTGAATGCCTTCATTTAAATGGCGGCGCAACAACTTTCCTAGTATTTCAAAAATATATGTGGTGGCGCTGTCCAGCTGTATGTTCTTTACTCCACGCGCTGGCTCGCTTGATGAAGTGTGGATGCTCCTGCATCAGAGATGGACACTTGGAATTTTTGAGGAAGAACACCCTTTGCATGAGATGAGCCTAGCGCATGAGGGAGGATCCTTTGGAGGCCCAATGGTTCATCTTCAAGCTCAATGCCCACCTAAAAATACCAAAACATCACCCAAGAGAGGGATGACATCATAATAGGGTTTCTTATGTGCAATTTTTTTAAGTTAAATTTGAATTTTGTAATTTAAAGGGCCAAAGTAAGGGTTGTTGACCGCTTACTTTGTGGTTTACCCTAAAATTAAGTGGACAAACTCTTTTTAGAGGAATAGTATAAATAGATATCAAACTTTTTTCATTTTATCATAACTCTCCCATCTTGGAGATGACTCTTGGCTGAAATTTGTGCCCTACTTGGGCATTTCTACATATATCTCTTGTCAATTTCTCTTCTAATGATTTTACTTTGGCTATTGGATGGATGGATGATGCACTATCTCTAGTGGAGGTCTATTTCTTGCTTCATGGTGGATTTTCCTGGTTAAAAAGAGGTTTATCTTGTTAATGCTTGGACTAGGTAAGGAATCTTTATTGATATTGCTTCTTTTATTGGTTGCAAGGTTAATTTTTTTAATCTTTTGGGGCGTATAACTGCATACAACCCCACTAAGTCCATTATTTTGGTCTTGGAATACTTTGTTGCATAAGGAAATCCTAGGAGGAGTAAAAGGGTTTACATCCTCCTAGGGTTCTTCCTAGCTAGCTTAGCTTTCCTTGGGTAGTAAAAGGGTTTACACCCCCAAGGAAGTAGCTCAACTAGCGCTTTAATTTTTGATACTCCACAACCCAATAGTTAAAGGCACTAATCTTCTTGCATTGGAGAAACAAAATCATTGCATTGGGATACGCAAAACACAAGATATTGTAATTGTCTAAGTTGGAAACTTTTGGTTGTGCTTAAGGCTTGCTTGGCCCACTAGGGCGTCTCACTTCTCCAAGGATTTATTGTTGCTGTAATAACTTTAAGCTACAACCATTAGGGTTGCAACAAATCACTTCTTACTTTCTAAATTTGCTCATGTTCTAACCATCAAATTTTGCTAGAAAGCTGCCAAGTTAATCCACTAGTTATTGTGATTCTTTTAGATGGTTTACTTGCAAGTTTTGGTGGTTGGAATTTTCTGTAGAAACACTTGTTTGCTACAACCATAAGGATGCAGAAATATCTCTTCAATACTTACATCAAACAACCTTTAAATGTTGCTAAAGTCTTGTGCTATCATACTTAAGTTTCACTAGTAATTGCTAGTTAGTCTCTTGCATCTTTTTAACAACTTTAAATATTATTTAAATTGTTGATATATATATTTGTTTACTTCTGCAATTTAGGACAACAAGCTTCACTTTCTTGTCCCTTTGACATTCAGGCTTTTATCTTGGTTATTTGTCTTGTCTCAGGCAGGTGTAACACTTTGGTGCAGGTACCCAAGTCTTTGATAACTATCCTCCATCCACAAGACTCATCTTCAAACCATCCTTTACTTATTATTTTGACCTATAGGAGAATTACCTCCCATTACTTCACTTTTCATCTCATTTCCCTCTAGGGTCACCCGATATTTCCCCCTTGTGTAGGATTTCTCCTTCACTAAAGCGAGGGGAGGGTTTATCTAAGGTGAAAATGGGTAGAATCTCCCACCATTATTGCCATCTTGTGGATTGGGTCAGGCTTTGACCAACCTATAGTTTGCGTGATAACATTCTGGCGCCATTGTCGGGGAGGATTTTGAATCCTTTTTTGTTCCCTAACGACACTTTGGCAAACTTCTATCCTAAAGCCTTGACCCCTAGGTTTTCTGGCGACTCCACTTGAAGGACGTTCCCCTTCCACCTGTGATGATGTTTTGATAAAGTTCATCATGTGACTCCATTGAGGTATTACCCTAAGTAATGGAACCATGGAATCACATGACTTACCATGGGCATTCCATAAGGTGTACTCTTCTATTGATGTTCATAATATCCCTAGATATCCAAATCATTGCTCTACGACGTGGAGGAAAAGTTCCCCTAAATTTAAAGGTGATCTAGCTTTAACAGTCATCAATGTCGTGAAATATATGAAGTATGCTTCAAGCTTAAATGTGTTGCATGAAGATGTGTTGATGAAAATTTTTGTATCTTCACTGGAATCAAGTCAAAGGGATTGGATTGCAAACTTATGTAATCTGAAAAGTGTCCCATATTCTACAAAGCTCATTGAAGAATTGCTTAGGAATTATCGACCATCTACTCAAAATTTTCAAGTAACTTTCTAAGAGCTCAAACATGCTCTTTGCAGAGAAGGTTTTCCGGCGAATGATGAGACAGTAGATGCGGAATGTAACATTGACGAAGAGTATCATCCACCTACTACAGAAGAAGAACATATCCATGAAGAAATCTACCAAGAAGATTTCAATGATGAAAACCTAGATGAGACATCGATGTCCATTGTCCCTCTTGACAAAGATGAAGTTGTTCAACCTTGCTTTTCTCTTGCACATGAATTTAACAAAGAAATTAGTATTAATGATGAAGAATTTGAAGATCCAGTTGAAGTCTCCCTGGCCTCTGTTCTTCCTACACACGAAGACAAAGAGATGGTCATTTTTATTCACACTGATGGTCTTATGAAAGAAGCCTTGGATATGGTTAATGAGCATATAGACACTTTCATATAGATTGGGAGACGCACTGAGATTTTGGTCATTTCATTTTTTATAGAGAACCCATTTACATCATTGAGGGTAGCTCTCAAGAAAAAGGGGTTGAGTTGTCATTTTCAGAAGACTGGTCTTCATCAGTATATGATTCAGATGTTTGGCAACCTAATGATGATATGGTTACAGATTTGTTTCGTCCATTCGAGGATGACCTTTCACAACATTTTCGGGGTGATTTTCAGTCATCCCTTGGGAGTTGTGATACATATCATTTTGGGGATGCAGACTTGTTCTATGAGTACTTTCAACCACCTTCATCCTCAATTTTAGATGAACACCAGGACGTGGCCATCCCATAGGAATCAAAGGCTCACTCTACAAAGATAAAGTATTTTCATCTTGGGGATTTTTACAAGGATTCACAGATGAAGAGGCAACATTTTTCTAGACTTGAGCATGTCCCTTACCTCATTTCTTCTTCTCAGGGAAATTGTGGGGTCTTCTTGGGATCTCTCATGTCTTCTCAGTATTCAGGAAGCAACGATCATGCTAATGGGGATGAAGATGAGCCATTGCCTACATATGGTAGCCCTATTTAGAGACATGGGCTATCTTGATCAAGCTTGTGGCTATCTTTTCAAGCAGGATTTCCAATATGATCATCATTATGGTTTTTCTTTTAAGAAAGATTTCATCCCTCTCACCCATCTCCATGAGTTTCATTTCATGATCGATTGTATGTCTATTTATGATCATTATTATTTTGTGCTCAAATTATCTTTGTGGTATTATATGATTAAGAACAGAGGGAGATACCTTGATGGAGTGATGGAAAAATGGTTGCATTGGTTGTATGACTTCACCTAACATCACCTCTCTCTTGATCTCCAGGGCCCTAGGGCCCCAAGTAAGTAGGCAGGTCATATTGATTTCTTGCATTTTCATATTGATTCCTCATGGTAGTTTAGTTGCATTTCATCTTTGTTTTTAATTTTTCTCTACTTGCATTATTGATTTACACGTTTCTTTTTTCATCATATATATGAAAAATGAAAAAAAAAATATTTTCTAGATTAGTTGTCATTTTTGAAGCTTTGGATTTCCTTATATGGACAAAGGATGAGTGAGCCATCCTACACCTAACAATTTTTTATTTCAGTGTGTGTAGGAACATGTCTACCAGGAGATGTTGCAATTCTCATGCACTCTACGACGAGTACATGTCCCCAAGTAGGAGCCATATGTTATCCCCAATTCCTAGGGATAACTAAGGAGATGATGTCTCGAGGCCCTCAAGTTGCATACATGTATTACCGAGAGATATCTTGATCAACAATGCCCACTTTCACAGATAGAGGCCCACTTCACCACCACAAATCTCAGGTTTTTCATGGGAGTATCCACCACATCAACTTGATTTCGGAAGACATTGCATCTTGCTCCATGAGGTACATGCCAGGTATTATGGTGAGTTTCATTTCAATACTTGAGGAATTTGAGTTTGTTAAATTTTAAACTGCTTTTGATTATGTAACATCTGCTTGGAAATTATGCTTGTTTCCTTGTTTCACCTTGGTGGTTGACATTGCTCCCTAGTAAGTGGTCATCCTTAGGGATAGGTTTGCTACTAGGAGGTCCTCTTGACAGGTCATTGTACCATTCCCAATCATACTTTCCACTTTCCACACCTCGTCCCCTCATCTCCTTATCTTTTGGGATTTTTGGGTGTATTGACCCCAATAAGGGATTGCCCCTGATTTTATGGGAAGAAGGGGTTGAAGGCCCAGAGGCTTGTAGTTGGAAAAATATAAAAGCCAATTAGGGATGATTTTAAGGATGGAAATTTATTTTAAAATGTAGAAACCTTGGTGAATCTTACTAATCCTCCATATGCCAACTATAAATGTTTGGCGATATTTTTGTAAAAATATTCAAATTTCTAAGGATTTTATATAATTTTTATAAAATTTTGGCTATTTTTAAAGTAAAATAATTTTATCCTATAGAATTTGGGCGAATCATTTTTAAAATAGCGAATCTCGTTTTTGGAAAAACCATGGAAAATTAGCCCAAGAGTGAAATTTAGCCCCTAAAATCATCCATGAAGCCAATCATGAACCTTCTAGATGCTTGCCCAAGGATCCCGAGGAAAATGAAATGTATCTCATAAGAAACTAATGAGACTTGTAAAATTAACTAATACAAAATGCCAATCGAGGAGAGGCATGTGTGGGAATTTTTTTTCATGCTTAGGTAGAAGTCCCACACATTGTCTTCGACTTGGGGAAGCATGATGTGACCATGGTAGAGTCAAGGTGGGAATTTCTTTTCATGCTTAGGTTATAGCCCCACCTTGGCTTCAACCTGGAAACATCTTAAAAGAACAAAAGACAATAAACAAGCTTGGAAAAAGGTTGCATTGAAAATGAAGGTGCAATACACCATCTACAAAGGCACCCATAAATGAGATACCACAATCTCTTGTATGTCATGAACCCCATGCCCAAATTTCTTACCCCCATCCATATCATCTTCTCCACATGACCTAGAGGGGGGTTCACTTGGAAAACACTCCTTGACTTAGGGAATGATTCACCCAATAGGTCGCCTTGTCAACCCTCCCATACCCAAACTTGAAAAATGGCATAGAGTCTTTGAGAACTTGATTAGTTTGATGAGGTGGTTTTTTATGCACATGCATAGGTGGCTCTTTTATCGATTTGATTTACTTATCATGATGCATTTTACTTGAGATCCTTGGAGGGAATATTCATTATCTTTGAAGGACCTTCCTTGGTGGACAATTTTGGAAGAACAAGCCTAGCTTGGGCTTCCTTGGGGCTTGAAGCCCACAGGTTAGATACCATGGCCCACACACTGGATGAAGATGGTATCTTTCATAGGCTTGAAAGATACCTTGGAGGATCCATCCTAGCCCTTTTCTAGCCCAACATTTTTCTTTTGAGGCTAAAACATCACACTTGGAGGGCTTGACGTCACTCTAGGGCTAGGGTTTGGTGGTGGAGATGGACACTTGTCATTTTTTAGGAAGAAGACCCTTTGCATGAGATGAGCCTAGCACACGAGGGAGGATCTTTTGGAGGCCTATAACACCCCGAGTTTTGAGCCCCATATTAACTAATTTATCTGTTAAGTGCTGAGAGGCCAGAGTGCCCAAACAATTAAAAGAGGCTAGTGTGCCTAACAAATGTAATGTTTTGATCATTATTAATAATAAATACATCGTTGGCTTCTAGATGGACAAGGAATAGAGTTATAGGGGGCTATAATTCCACAAGAGAGGGGGCTTGAGGGGATAAGTGTTTATTTCATTTTTTTAATTACCCATTTTGTTTAATGGGGGAAATCAGTTACGTGAGCTTCTTGGGGGAAGGCCATGAGGTTCTTGATTCCCAAGAATTACATAAAATTGTCCCTGGTCTATTGGGGGGTTCATTCTCTCTCTCACTCCCATTCTCGTTCTTGTTATGTTGTTGGTCGCTTCACTCATTTTTCCCTCACTCATTCATCTTTCCTCATGCGTGTCTTGGCTCGGGAATGGAAGACGAAGTGAAACCATGGTATTATTGGCTATAGATATTGTTGGTGTAATCCATCCATGATTTGAGGTCTGCATGTTTGAGATGCTTTGGCATGTGTCCAACTTTGCTCACAATGACGAGTCATGAGAGTCCTAGCATGGATATTCTTGACCAGCTGCACTGGAGCCCTAGAAGGAGAAGAACATCCTGAAGGATTGCATGGTAGAGGAGGGAGAGGGTCCATTCTCTTGGGTGGTGCACTCTAGGTAGAAGAAAGCTGGGTACTTGGATTGTTGTGGGTGTTGGGAAGCGTATGAGAGCTTGAGTGTTGACTGGTTTGGGAAGCCGAGTAACACTCTAGAACCGTCCTTGTGGATTCATATCCCTGGCTCGGGGGTGATATTGTTGTTGAGACTTGGAACAACAATGTCTATGGTTGGGTGGAACATCCTTGGTCTGCAACCAGTCAGTGGTTTCTTTTATTAAAGATAAGTGGTCTCTGTTATAGTATTATTTATTCTGTTGTGTATTTATTTTTCATTGAATTCAATATTTAGAGTAGGCATGCTTGATGGTTATTGATGTGCATGTCGTATGCTTCATTTCTTTTATACTTAACATCAATATTGATCAATACATGTGAACCTTCCATGCATCCTTATTATTTAAAGTTAGGACATGGGTCAAATTAGTCCAGAGAAGGGACTGGAAGTTAGCATGCCTAGCCTATGAGTGGTTGGGTATGTTACAGATTGGTATCAGAGCCACAAGTTGAGACACCAGGCCATACTGGGCTAGATAGTTTAGACAAGATCTCGTGGTTGAGATCGAGTTAGGACCTTGAAGTCGTGAAGCTTGAGAGGAATGGCGTTGTAGGGATCGCACAGAAGCCAGAGCATCAAATGTCCTTAATAAGGGATTGAAGGATTGTGACCGTCCCTTTCGAATTTGGGAACGATTTCCATTGTGGGATCAAGTTTAGATTTGGATCGTTGGATTTGTTTGAGAGAAGAAAGATCATTCGTAGCCATCGGATCTGGAGAAGGTACAGGGTCATTAAGCACCATATTCCTTCAAAATTCCTTGTTTCAACAAATGTTAAGTCTTTGATGAAAAGAAGGTAAAATCCCCGAAGCTCCAGCATCCCGGAGTGAATCTACACTGTAGATCACTGGAAGGAGTACTTAATCGTTGGATTTGTCCAAGGACATATCTGGACCATTGGATCATGCACAGATCAAGAGGTGAGGCACAGTGGAGAAGATCAATTCCCAACCATTAGATCTACATGTGGGCGAGCATGAGCCGTAGATCTCACGACAGATCGGAGGTTCATCACTCTAGGATAAGCGATTCCTTAAGATGTCAGGAAGAAAATCTCCAGAAGTCCCGAACTCCATAGCAAATCATGACCATCCATTGTTTGGGACATGTGTCTACATATTATCATGTATTCGACATTCGAGAGTTTTAGTCCTTATGTTACTTGGAGAATTTTTCTTCGAAGTCCTGAAGTCCAAATTCAATCTAGACTGTTCGCGGTTAGGGGACACATGTGCACAGATTAGCGATTTTTTAGAAGTTCAATGTTCAGAGGAATTGTTGAATGGAGTTGAAAAATCCTTCAAAGCTCGAAGCCTTGAAGTGCTAGAGTCCCGAAACTTTGGAGAAGCATAGTTTGGAAGTTCCTTGGTTCAAGATATTTGTAATGTTATGTGGTGAAGTTCCACAAAGCCTGAAGTCTTGAAGCTTCAGAGAGTGTCAGACTGACAGTCCACCAGTTCTACGTTCGGGATTTTTGAGGTGTATGGTAGAAGAAACTTTCGAAGCCCGAAATAGCCAAAGTCAAGGAGCATCAGAGTGACATGACATGATGACATCACCGAGGGTGACGTGGACCCACCTCATGTGTGCCACGTGTCATTCTGTTTCGTGATATTCACATACCTTTTGTGCCAATTATGACTTGACACATGCCACCTGTAGAATGGGCCACGTGTCATAGCCATAATTTTTCCACATATTACCCCTGCTATGTAGTTGTTGATGCGACTCTGGAAGTTCAGAGATTTGACACCTGATGATAAGGGAGCATGTTTTTGTTAGAACCTCCGAAGCGTGAAGATTAAGTGAACTTCTTCTCCAGTTCAACATTCGAAAAATATGAAGTGTGATGAAGGTGAAACCCCCGAAGCCCTGATGTCCTGAAGCTCCAGATAATCACCTTCTGCTAAGTGCTTAGTCATGGCCCTTCGTCCTATGAGACTTCGGTCAAATTAAAAGGGGGGTCAGTGGTTGAATTGTTTTTTTCAAAGACAGAAAAGCGCTAAGGAAGGGATAAGCCCGTAGTTTCGAGCTATGGTCACCTGGGGAAGTGGTTCGAAGGAAGTGCCTGTGAAAAATTGAATCCTGTATCGGCCTAAGGATAACATGGAAGTGCTATATGATGAAGAATG
>ML785845.1:109447-139317 GCA_009831015.1 Picea engelmannii | reverse complement strand
CTGTAACATTGTTTGGAAAATTTTGTTCATCATATGCTTAACTCAGACGAAATGGTCACTTCCAAATTGTTGACGATTAAAATCATAACGATGAATTCCACCCGCAAAGTATTGCTAAATACCTATTATTTAAATATGCTAATAATATAATACTAGTAGGTGGGACTCCCTTGTAGACTAGAGGTGCAAGGATAGACATATCACACAATTTTTTTGCTATTGTTTTGATGCTGCCTACACAACCCTACATGGTTGACAATGCAGTCTTGGTTTCATTTTGACATAGTAATAGGTGGATGATGCATTTTATGGAATGCTTCTTGCGATCCAAAACATTTTTATTGTTATGATGGGCATGTATTTATAGTTTCTATGATTTAACCATGTCACTAATGATTGTGATCGATCACCTAGCCACATATATGCAAGAGATATATTAGTGATAACATAATCAAAACAAAGAAAGAAAAAACTATGAAAAAATCCTAAAGGGAAAGAAGCTATGTTTGAGCCATGATAAAGGGTTATATGCAAATGGAAAAGTAAAAGGATGTTAGTGTTAGTCCTAACTATTATTCTATGGTTGGTTAGTGGGCTATGTGAAATTCATTAGATTTGAATTGGGCTCATATATCATTGCAATATGTTTGATGGCATAGAATTGTGGCAAGGGTTAACATGTAAATGATATTGGGTCACACACTATGCAAAGGATATTGTCATAGATTTCAAATGGTTGGGCATTGAATACATGGTTTAATTGATTCATGAATGTTTGGTTGTCTCGTACTTTGAATTGAATAGGCGAGGAGATGGAAGCGACATGCATTTACTACACATCACTCCATTCTCCCCCTCTCGGTCGTCACCCTAGCATTGTTCCTTGTTGCATTTTTGGTCTATTGGTTGTGAAGCTCTGCATTTCAGGCTCTTGGAAAGAAG
Source organism: Picea engelmannii (assembly GCA_009831015.1). Taxonomy (NCBI): domain Eukaryota; kingdom Viridiplantae; phylum Streptophyta; class Pinopsida; order Pinales; family Pinaceae; genus Picea; species Picea engelmannii. The sequence continues at coordinate 138,375 of ML785845.1, read as the reverse complement.
AAGGCTTGACCAACACACCCTTTTAAGAGTTTTTCTACAGGTATGATTCTTTTTCTCTCCATCCATGAAATATTCTCTGTTATATGAACAAATAATGGCTTAATGATGCTTGGATTTTGTGTGTTCGTAAGAATTTCGACTATGTAAATGTGTGTTATATCTCTCTGTGATGAATGCAAAATGTTTCAGATTACAAGCAAAAGAATTGGGTTTTGTTTAAGTTGTGCATTGACTAGTTGCTTAGTCAGTTTAATATCGTGATGGGTCTCTGTGGATAATAAGTGAATGTGGTACATATAGCTCTATATTGATGGTAGAGGGTTTCTTTCTGTGTATTACCATCGGTTATTTAGTTCCCTCACAGTCATTATTGTAACCCTTCTCCAGTCACATTCAGATTTCCAATAGATGTTGTGTTATTTCTTCAAACCCCGAGTCATGGTCGTTGGCTCATTCTTATTGTCTTTTCACCGAAGTACCCCAATATCTAGTCTTGGGGTGTCCATAAAATTAATATGTATTGTATGGTTGTGGGATGATACAAGTTATATCTCGACGTTATGTCAAAAGGATGTATGCGTCCTCACTGGTATTGTTGTCAGGTTGTTTTTCTCTTAAGTAAATGGATATAGATGTTATATCTGTGTGTGTTCTTTTAATAACTGTCACTGTTCAATTAGCTTTGCCTCTCCTCTGCAAGTGTTAAACGCACTATGTGCATTGGGTTATTATCTTCTTGCCTTTTCTCTTCTCGGGTGTTAATCATTGGTCTTGTCCAGGACTTGGAGTAATAACGGGATTGTGTGGCTCATTGTTGTATATTTTTCAAGGGTATTCTGCCTATGATTGATAAGTCTCAGAAGACCTCCAACTCTCTGTGTTATGGTTAAAATATGAATGTGCTCTTACTGTCTCCCTGCATTTGATTGTGATAGACCTGATTGGATTTCCAACTGTCTTTGCTCCCTTCGGGCACCTTCTTGGTTGACAAATATGAGTTTATCAGTGGAATGGTTATCGAGGTTTTTCATCGAGTCTTTGTCTCATCTTTCTATGATAAAATTGGTTGAACATTTATAGGCGCTTCCATATAGTTGAGAACTGTCTTCTTTCATTACGGTTTCACTCACTGTTTTTTTACTAGCATGGTCCTGATTGTAATTGGAAACACCTATGTGTTTTGCTAGGCCCAATTAGGGTTATGGCTAATTTTAAAAATGATGCCTATGTGTAATTGGTTATGTTCACTTCATATATATTATTGGATCATCGTATAGATTACCAATGGTTTTAAAAGCAAGTTATATCAATAGTGATAAGGCTCAGGTTTTATGTTGATTGTTGTTTCGTTGCATGATCTCGTCGATTGATATGATGAATACTGTGTGTAATCAGACATATTTTGGAAGTTTGTTCATGTTTGAAAAAGACCTGCGTATATTTTAATTAGGCCCAATTGTAAATTGGTAAACAATGGATGTTGATTATTATTGTGATGCACTATGGACTATCAGGGATGGATGTCAAGCATATTGTTGTGCATTTTTTTATTATTTAAAAAAAAAAAAGGAAAGAAAAGAAAGAAAATATCAGCGCTTTGTTAAACAAGACTATTGAGAGGAGAGGTTGTTTTTTTTATGAGTTATGATTGCACAGATTGTTATGAATTGAGAAATTCTGCAAAATTTAAACATTGGGACAACAAACAGTTGGTACATAATTGAGAAACAATGAATAATGATGCTTTTTGGATTAATTTTAATACAAAGTTATGATTATTGATTACTCAATTTGTTTTATGAACAATATCCATTAATTTCCATGTCATTCTCTCACTTTTTCGTACATTACGAATCCCATGACATTCCCAGATTCACTTTGCACACCCTGTTCTTAAAATTAAATTATAATTAAATGGAAACTTTGTATTACAACAATTAAAGGATGACACAAAGATGGGTTACAATTGATATGTTTTGTTGTTGCAACAAAATAGATTGTTTAATGATTTGTTGAGCAGTAATAATGATCTACTCCCTTTCATTTTATCACTTTTCCGCTCATTTCAACCCCCCTCAGATATCCCAGAACCCTTATTCACCCCCTCCTTATTGACAAGCATTAAATGATTTTATTGATTGGATTGCATGGGTCTGATGTGTTGTTGAGCCAAACTTTGTTTCATATTTAAAAAGATGTCATGCATGGTTTGTTTAAGAATCTAGTTGCTAATAAACACTGCATACATGAATGAGCTTCTTTAGCAGAGGAATCCATGGCCGAAATAAAAAGGGAAGAGGGAATTGGAATAGAGGCCCTAGAAGGGCAACATTTTCAATACATTTTGATGCATATCCACAAGAGTTAAACTAACTCTTCCAAGCTATATTTTTCAACTAGATTAGATAAGGGGTAGTCCAACCTAGGCTAGAAAGGCCTCCCTTCCAACCCCAACATGTCCCTGGTATCCCAATTCCCTCTCATGTCTCATTACAACCCGAAGTCCTTGAAAATGACGGATGGCAAGAGATTGTTCACCCAACAGTCTCCCGACATTGTGGCTTGCCCAATTTGTCTCTACCTGCTCCTCCTCCACTGGTTAACCCAATTGTCCAAATTTCCTCTGCACACTCACCTGTACAGTATTCTCATGAAATAGAGAGACTCAAAACCAAATCCCACCATACACATGATAAAGGAAAAGCTGATGCTACCCCCTCCTCTCCCTCAAGTGATTCAGCCAAATCCGTTTCATCCCGCATGCACTTGAGAGATGAATGCTCTCATGTTATCATTGACATCAACCCTAAAGGCTCCACACAACCTAATGCTAATTCAAATAATTCAAAGGGATACAACAACAACAAAGGGACAATTGCCTCCCAAAGTGGAAAATATGGTTTTTGAGTATATTTATTTATTGAGTGTTGAGAGCAATTGCCTGCTGAAATTTTTGGACAACATACTATTTTTTGATATCTTGGATATTATATTTTTTTTGGATATGGTTTAAAATATCATTGATATTAATTTTAAAATTATGAGAATGATGATGGGAGACACAAGGAGGGATGTGTTTGATTGATTGACTGGTTGTGTTTATTTTTGTTAAGAAACTAAAGGGAGTCACAAGGGGTCCCACCTACTAGGTATTATTTATTAAAAACTCTTATTATTATTATATTAATTTTCCCCCTAAACTAAAAGTTAGTTGAGTTTTAGTTTACTTAACTAAAAGAAGTAGTTGAAGTACTTCAACTAATTTTTATTGCTTAAAGCAAAAAGAGAAGGAAGAACAAGGGGGATAATATAAGGAGAAAGCATACTAAGGTCTGCTCTTGAGTTTTATTGAGATAGTCTAGTTTTCATTCATTCTTTAATTCATTAAAAGCCTAATTCTCTTTTATGACAACAGGGTCCTATTGTAGACAACAAGATTCAAGGCTGAATTACATCATTCAGACACTTGTTTTTCATAGGTGTTGATCTATCTTTGATAGTCTGTGTAGACTTGTCTATTTATGAATTAAATTTCATGGCTGATAAATGATATTGTGCAGAGTCAAGTGGGAAACAATCTGTGGCAAGATGATACAGCTTTTAAAGTTCAATTTTTTACTTTTTGTCAGAAGTCCTTTTGTATGGTTTTCATCGGGGACATCTAAGTTTGACTTTGGTCCAAACTCCCTCAGGGATTTTTGTAAAGAGAACGATTCTTTTGATTCATTGGAATGAGATAAGTGATTGACATTCTATCTCATTTGTGTTAATTTGTGACTTGGTATTTTTTCTTTTGTCTCCACATTTACTTTTGCATCTGTTATATTCAGAAAATTCTATAAAAATATTGAATTTTACAACAAACTTTTATTTATAAAAAATATCAGCCTAAGCCCTTGTAACTAATACTTGTGGGTTAGGAAACAAATTTTGAGACTATAAACATAGGATGATATTCATGTCTATATTTCCTTAGCCAAGCAGGATATAAAAATGCTCGAGTAAGATTATTTCATATCTTTTTCCTCAACATTTATTTGGCGACCATACTAGGGAGATCTTCCATATCTCTCTGGTTGATTTTTATGCTTGATTATAATTGAATATATCTACTTTTCTGATGTTGATTCCTTGGCTGTTTCATTTCTTAATGATTGTTCCTGTTGCAAGGAAGCCTAATATTGAGCCTGGTCTTCAAGATTAGACCACCATTTCTTTAAACTTGTTTAATACCATCTTAGATACCGCTAATACCGGGGTTGAGTTTAATCTCTCATGGGTAGCAATTGAACAAGACATAAGTGCCCAAGAACGTTGGGAAGCTAGGCAAAGACAACTTAGGAATCAACCATAGCTTTATTTTTCCTTTAGTTTTGATCTTCTTTTCATGTCCTTAAACCCTCATTTTTCTAGGAGAAGAAGAGGTTTATCACCGGAAATTAATCCTATTACTGAAATAGGAATAAGGAATGTTGTGTTATCAACCCAACAAAGTTATCTAAGGAGAACCTTGTCTGATTCATCTAGTTCATCTTTCTCTCCCTTACCTATCATTCACAAGATGCCATCTAGTGGTGGCTCTAATGGCACTAGAGGTGCTTCTTCATCTCAATCTTCAGCTTCGTCAGTGATTGGTAGCTTATATAGTCACCAAGTCCCTGTTCGATCTACCACAAACCCCGCCAAAGTCATTAAAAAGTATGGGATTTTTCAGCTTGAAGAAGATGCTACAACCACCCCATGGCATGCTTCCTCCCCTCTTAACCTGGCACCTGCTACTCGTCCACTTCCTAAATTCAAAGAGGATCTCCCTAGGTTTTTAGGGAATAACACTGTCACTACGAATGAACACTTGGTGGCATTTTCTAATTCCTGTCACAACATAGGAGCCAATGACAATGATACTTGTATCCGCTTATTTGTGAATTTCCTTGAAGGGAAGGTTGTGGCCGATTTGTTCGATCTCCCTCCTAAGATTTTATCTACTTGGGAGGAGTTAGTATATTGGTTCAAATCTACCTATGGGAAATCCAAAATCCCAACCGAGTAGTTACGGGAGTACAATAACATTGCTTATAAGGATGGTGAGACTATCAAGTCCTTCAACTTGTGTATCACCAAATTATACAATCAAATCCCTGAACTCATTCAACCTCATAACCAAGCCGCTTTCATGCATTATTATAATGCATTACCATTCCCCTATCATCATAGTCTTGAGGAAAAATCCATTAATAACCTCGTCTCCACTCTGCATATTTGTTTAGAGTATGAAGAATAGCTTGAAAGAACATGTCTTCCTAAGGGAGACTCAGTTAAACAGATAGACATGTTCACCCTCTTACAACTTGTACAAGACATGAATAATCGAATGATAGTGTATGAGAGGAAAGAAAATGTCTCCTCTCTTACCCCTGGAGCTTCATCTTTATTTGCACCCCCCTTTAGAAGTCCAAATGAAAATAATTTTCATCCTAAAGCTATCATGCCTCATAGTTTGTGTAACTTTTGCAAGGAACACCATGAGGAAAGTACATGTGAGGTAAAGAAGAATGTCAGAGATTAAATATTTGGTAAGAGACATGAAACTACCATTGTTGTCCTAGACTTTCTAGAGCTAGAAGATGTCATGATCATAAATACTAGAAATAAATCCTATGCTCCAAAAAGCAAATATGATCCTCCCCACACTTCTTCTAGCCCAATATCATCCTCACTAGTTGCTATTGTTCAGGTTCCTAAGGCTCCTGATCGTCAAGGAACTACCTCCCCTCTCCCCTCTTCAAAATACAACATTCTAAATCAGTTGGTGAACATCAAAGCAGATGCACCCCTTCTGAACATGGTTGTCATTCCTGAACACCAAAAGCATCTAAAAAATTTCATGGAAGGAAAAGATTTCGTTGTAGCCAACCTCTCCGAAGAGATAGATGAAGAGGATTCGTCTGTAAATAAAGTAGGTGTACATAACTTTAGATACTCTATAAAAAAAAAAACCCTTTTATATTTCTGTAAAGATTATGGATAAGATTGCCCATTGTTGCCTCATTGACGATGGTTTAGGCCCAAGTGTAATGCCAAAGATTATTATGGAAGAGCTAGGATTGCCTTGTACAAATGAAAATTCCAAAAGCATGCTCTCTTATAATAGTCTACAAAAAATGACCATAGGTGAAATCAAGGATGTGACCTTGGTTTTGTGCGCGCACTTTGAAATAAGGACAACCCTTAATATTCAGGTAATTGATATGCCAGTAAGTAACTAATCGATCATCCTAGGAAGATATTGGAAATATTTGACAGGTGGATACCTCTCACTCGACATGACACACTTATCCGTTCCTCAGAATGGTAAAAGCATCATAGTCCTCAGAGAGGGAAGAATTTCACTTTACACAAAAAGTGTCCCACAACCTAATGTAAATTATATTGAGGAGGACCTAGGAGTGTATTCCATCTTTTCCGAGGAGGACAACACTACCTTGGAACAAATCAATTTAGATGATGAGATGTGGCATATGCAATTTGATGTTTCATGCTCCAATGAAGGAAACATAGTTGGTATTATCTTGTACTCTCTCGTGGGTAAAATTCATAACTTTTCCTATTGGTTAGAGTCTGCTTGCACAAACAATGTCACTGAATTCAAAGCATTATTTTTAGGCATTGAAAATGCCTATAATCTGGGTTGTGGTCACCTTATAGTTTTTGGGGATTTTGAACTTGTTGTAAACCTTGTACGTAAGATATACTCTCCTAGCAACAAGTTGATGAAACACTACACCCAAACTATGTGGGCACTTATCTCAAATCTACTATATTTCAACATCACTCATGTTAAAAGGGAATTGAACTCAATGGTTGACCAATTAACTGTTTTTGTAGCCTATCCTAGTCGAAAACTATTGCCACAAAGACCTGATTGTACTTTTCAATCTCTGTATCATCCACATATCCCTGACAATATAGAGTCATCGCAGGTGTTCCCTAGTGATGAGAGAATTTGTGCTTTCATTCAAAATGGACCTTATAAGCCTAAGGAAATTATATCAATGGAAGATAACAAAATTCCTAAAGTCTTGACTCCTCTAGAAAGTTCATTTTCATCGAGTGATGTAGGCAACAAAGAGAAACATAAAGAAGAGGAGTCAAAAAAGAAAGTGGGTGAAACCATTTCCTTGAACATTAGAACACCCGAGTATCCAAAGAATGTTAAAATAGGTGCCCAATGTTCTAATGAAGAAAAATTGAAGTTCGCCAGACTGATTGGTGAATTTCAAGATGTTTTTTCTTGGTCTTATGAGGATCTTCGTGGTTTTGATCCTGCTCTTATACAACATGCCATTCCTATCAATGAGGGCATAAAACCAGTGAGGAAAAAACAAAGACCCATTAACCCTGCACTGGAAGCAACTATTCGAAAGGAGTCAGAAAAACTCTTGAACGCTGGGATCATCTTTCCAGTTAAGTATTCAGAATGGGTTTCTAATTTAGTTCTTGTTCGGAAAAAAACTGGTCAAATCATATTATGCGTAGATTTTCGTGCATTGTATCGGGCTAGTATAAAAGATCACTTTCCTCTCCCTAATATGGAAATGATTTTGCAACAGGTTGCAGGGTCACAGATGATGTCCTTACTTGACGGTTTTTCTGGTTACAATCAAATCAAGGTAAAAAGGGTAGATAAATATAAAACTAGTTTTATTACTCATTGGGGCACTTTTTCTTATGAACGTATGCCTTTTGGCTTATCTAATGCAGGTGCCAATTTTCAAAGAGCTATGCAAATAGATTTTGACGATTTGATCGACAAGATTATTCAGATCTATCTTGATGACTTAACTGTGTACTCTGAAAACCGATCAGATCATTTTGGTCATCTTAAAAGATTTCTCATGCAATGCAAAAAATTTGGCATTTCTCTAAATCCTTCTAAGTCTATTTTTGAAGTTACCAAGGGAAATCTCCTTGGACACATTGTCTTCGATTAAGGAATAAGCATTGATCCTGAAAGGATTGCTACTATCCTAAATCTTCCTACTCCCACTTCCAATAAGGAGGTTCAAGATTTTATGAGGGTTATTAACTTTGTCCGTAGGTTTGTTCCTGATTTTGTTGTAATGGAAAATCCAATTCATAATCTGCTTAAGCAAGATCGTTCCTTTTCTTGGACAAATGACGTCGAAAATGATTTTGTAGGAATCGAGAAAGCAATCAGTTCCGCACTGGTTCTAGTGAAGCTGGATTTTGAGAAGGAATTTATGATATATACTAATGCCATAGAGGAAGCATTTTCTTCTATCCTCGTGCAAGGTGATGACCAAGGTAATGAAAAACTAGTAGATTACATGAGTCAAATCTTGTCTAATGATGAGTTTAAATATTCTTTTATTGGAAAACATGCTATCTCTCTTGTTAAAGCTGCTGAAAAATTTCTCCACTTCATCTTAGGTAAGAACACGTTGGTAAAAGTCCCTTTACCCGCTGTCAAGTTTTTGCTCTCACAGACTTATCTTTCAGGGAAGCTTGCACATTGGCTTTCCAAGATCCAGGAGCATGATTTAACTATCGTGACTTATAACACCACCAGGGGACATGACTTATCCCTTCACTTAGCTCAACATGCTGAAACTAGTGAAGAAATTGATGAACATGATAGTTCTCTATCAACACTTTTCTACATTGATAACCAAATCCTTCCTATGTCTGAACATCCTTGGTATAAAAATTTGGTTTACTATTTGCAAAATAAAAGATGTCCAGATAACTTAGACACTCATCAAAGAAGAAGGCTCTCTCTCGAATCTGATAGATACGTCATTATAGGAGACTTATTGTTTGGAAGATCTATTGATGGTATGTTTCTTTGCTATGTAAACAATGAGGAAGCACACAAACTGTTGCAAGAAACTCATGGTTCTCCAAATTCTACTATTCATGTAGGAGGTCATTTTTCTACTAAAACCATTTCTTTTAATATTATCATAAAAGGATACTATTGGCCTTCAATCTTTTGTGATTCTTATGTTTCTTCGAGATCTTGTGACAAGTGCCAAAAACTTGTTGGGAAAGAATGCATTTCAACCATGTCGTTACAACCTGTCCTCCTGGAATTTCCTTTTTCAAAGTGGGTTTTGGACTTTATTGGTCCTATTAATCCTTCGTCTTCGGCAGGACAAGTATTTATCTTGACATCTACAAACTATTTTACAAAATGGGATGAAGTTGTCCCACTTAAAAATTCGATAGATGAGCAGGTGATTTCTTTCCTTGAAAATACAATTTTTTCCATATTTGGTCTTCCTTTGGAAATTATTACAGATAATGGTCCCACTTTTATTTCTGCTAAGCTGACCCAATTTTTAGCTAAGTTGGGGGTTAAAATTTTTACCTCATCATCTTATTTCCACCAAGGAAATGGGTAGGTTGAGTCTACCAACAAGAATCTGGTGAGAATTATCAAAAGGATCATCGAAGATAAGCCTTTTCAATGGCACACTCTCCTCACTTACACCCTTTGGGAAGATCGAACTACCACCAAGGTGAGCACTGGTTACACTCCTTTCCAACTTGTTTATGGTCAAGAATTCATTTTTCCTACTAATATGGAACTTTCCTCCTTAAGGTTAATGCTACAAGTTGAATAAATAAATTCTTATGATGTTTCTCAAAGAATGAATGCACTCCTCGCTTTAGAGGAGAAAAAGATGTTTGCCTTGGGTAATATAAAGAGAAGACAACAAATTGTTAAAAAATATTTCAACAAGAATGTCAAAGATGTCAAATTTAATGTCAATGAGAAGGTACTATTGTGGGATTAAGCTCATGCTGATAGAGGAAGACATTCAAAGTTTCGAAATTTATGTCTAGGTCCTTTCAAGATCACTTTTGTCCTGGGTGCAAATTATTATATTCTAAAGGATTTACATGAGCAATTTTTTTCCTACAACACTAATGGTTCCCACTTAAAACATTAGGTGGAACCAACTTGAAGAGTTTAACATTGTTTGGATTGTTTCTATATTTTAGTAGTTTTTCATTATGCTTTCATATTAGTAGTTTTCCATTTCTGCTATTTTCATTTTATGTCATTTCATTTCTACTCATTTCAATTTTGTTGTTTCATTTCTATTATGACATTTCTTTCTTTTTGTTCTTTTGACTTCAAGTTTTGTCAAAAATAAAATGTTGGATCAGTTTTTCCACAACAACACATTTGCAAAGTATTGTTAATAAATAACAATCAAGATTATACTGTTGTTATGATATTCCCCATGAAGGAATCATTTAATTTGTTTTCTTCTTTCACTGTTTTTTTATGAGATAGTTGGTTATATCTCGCTTCTGCTTTTCGTTTCTTCATCCATTTTGAGATTCAAAAGAGAAAGTTCAAAAAAAAATTCTCCTTGAAGTCAAGAGAAAATTTTAGTTGAATGAGTATGCTTACAGGGATAAGCCCCCTCATACTTAACACTTTCCATGAGTTATTCCCAAATGCCCAGTCATTTTTCCATTAAATCCACTCATTCCCCCCTGTTGCATAATTATTATGATTTATATCTTCTTGATCTGATGTTACTTGGTCTGCGAAACTAGACATTCTGATTTCTTAATCCACTAGAAACATATTTCCCTGTGGAGTCGCCCATTTGTTGACGATTAAAATTGTAACAATGAATTTTGCCCGCAAAGTATTGCTAAAGCCTTATTATTTAACTATGCTAATAATATAATAATAGTAGGTGGGACCCCCTTGTATACTAGAGGCGTAAGGATAGACATATCACACATTTTTTTGTTGTTGTTTTGATGCTGCCTACACAGTTCTACATGGTTGACAATGCAATCTTGGTTTCATTTTGACATAGTAACAGGTGGATGATGCATTTTATGGAATGTTTCTTGTGATCCAAAACATTTTTATTGTTATGATGGGAATGTATTTACAGTTGCTATGATTTAACCATGTCACTAATCATTGTGATCGATCACCTAGCCACATATATGCAAGAGATATTGTTACGAGGGAAAAACTCTCTATGGCTAAGGGTAAACCACAAAAGATAGGTATGACTGCATAAATCAACTCAATTCCATTGTATGCTATATAAACTAATGTGCAAGATAGGAAAGAGGCCTACCTTGATCCAACGTTTGATGGTGTTCCACCATTGAGAACTTCGACCCAAAAATTTATACCAGTAATAAGTTCTCAACAAACAAGAAAAGAACGCATATAGTGACAATGTAAAGGGGTTATCACATCAGATAACATAATCCATTAATAAACATTACAAACATGCCCATGGATAGTAATCATATATTTTCATGATACCAATAGGACGAGAAATGAGTATTTCTATTAATAATTGATCAATAGAAGTGTCAACATTACATACTTCCGTGTTGACATGGTTCGAAACCAAGGAACCAAGTTCCTTCCAACTGGGCCTCCACCACTTCAATCCTCCACCAAAGGCAATATCAAAGGATAGAGACAATGAGGTTCTCTCAACAATAGGGAAAGATATTGGGGCCTGAACACTGTGTTCATACTTGAGGGACAAAGGGATGCAGACTCAATATGAAGTAATTTCTCCAGAGTAAATTTTCTCTCAAAGTTGAATGCTTTCTCCTCTTTTCCATAGCTCGAAATTGTTCTCTTATAACCTTCACAATGTAACTGAAAGGCCAAGTCAGAACGTTTCCAGTATATGGAAGGCCAAGGATCAAAGATCTCTTGTCGTGACATGGAAACCCAACTCCATTTTTGTATTTTCTGGCACAAATCCTGATGTACGTGAGATGTAGTGGAGAAACCTACGTATACACTTGCTGTATAGTTGATAGGGCGCATATATGTGGAAAAATGTTTATTTTTAGCTTTGGATTTATCAAAAAGGGATGATAAGTTTGCATAGGGAAATGGAAAAAGGCCCTCTGTGCAAGATAACAATGGTGAGACAAATATTTCTATAAAAGATGCCCCCTAATGTGTGAGATCATAGGAGTATTTACGATGGCCAAAATACATTATAAATAACCCAGGAGTGGAGTCATAGAGAACCAGTTGGATGAACTTGATGGCTCATTACATTCTTTACTAACTTTGAAAACATGGATGCCAAGAATACAATGCAGATCCATGCGGAAAATATACCAAATAAGTGTCTGTGTCCATGAATAGGTAGATACAATTGTGGTTATACACCAAAAGTTGTCATAGTCACGAACAAGGACAATGAAACTAGTCTCAAAATCAATTTGAATATATCTGTATACCATGGAGTACAATCTGATCTCCCATGATCACTAAATTCGAACAGGTGTTGGTCCAATGAAAGGGAAGAAACAACTCAGGAAATCTGTGGCCACATAGTGATGTCTTCAAGTCTTCTACACTATCCACCATGGGTGTCTACATCATGTGAATAAAGGAGTTGAGGCCGAACATAATGAGACATCGTTTGATTACCAGTCATTAAGGTATACCGTTAACAAATGTGAGACAACCTACCAATAATTAAAGTAGGTATCAAGGCACTGAGTACATTCCTACAAGTGTGAATAAAGGATTCAGTGTCGAACACTTGATAAATCCATTGATCAGAAGACATTGATGTATTCCCATCTGTCAATGGAGAGAGACCCTACCACTAATGAATGCAAGCCTCAAGGTACTCATAAAACTCTAGGTCCCATATCCATAATAAATGAGCTGAAGTCGATGGAAAGAGACCTGCTGAAAGGAGAGAATTAAGGTATATCTCATCAGTCAGCACGAGGAACAAAGCAGGAGATTCATGATTTTGGTGGAGATCGGACAAAGAACATGTTCAAAAACCAACAACCTTGTGCATCTTTCGCGTGTATCAAATGCAAACGGTACACCAAAAAGACCCTCTAAATAACATCCAATGATGAAAACAACTGACAAAGGCGAGAAAACCATCAATAAGGCTAATGACATCCAAGACACTGCACAAATCCCAAAGTGTGAATAAATGTCTTTCCGTCGAACACAAGGGAAACCACTAAGTCAACGACCAATGATGAAATGTCGATTTTTGGGTTCAAGGTGACCTACTGATGATGCAAGTAGGGCCAGGGTGCATGATAAGACCATAGTATCATGTGATTCTGAGGCAAACTAAGGGTATGGACGACATGCAAAGTCAAGATTCCTGAGGAGTGGCTGACACAGGTTGTGAGACTTCCTTTGAACAAGAGCATGAGACATATGGTGGACTCCGACAGCCTAGAATCAATGATGTGACTATTATATGCAAGAGACATGAATAATGTTCTCTATAGGGACTGGAAGAGTAACCAGTTGGTAGAGAAAACTCTGTAACGAGATCAGCTTCCTAAGGCTATGATAAACCCAAAATTATGATGACACAAGGACTCAATAATTTTGTGCTATGTTCAAAGGAGACACGACTGCTTCCAATTATAATATAGTAATCCCTTCCCGCCCATCTTTTTTTGTTTTTTCATAACAAATGATTGCTATGATACAGAGGAGGAAACAAGTGTCGCAAGTAAGGAAAACTAGTTCCAACAGTGGAACGTACCTATGCTTAATGTAAGGAAATGCATGCGGGAGATGGACACTCGAGGTGATGTTTCCTCCAGGGCATAGGGTGTCAAATTGTGAAATATATAAACAAGGCTCTGGTTGGTTGAGGATGCAAAACTGCATAGGCAATGATTTATAACGCAAAGCAAGAACCAACTAAAGGCTCAATACTGCAAGCGAGGGCATGAGATGCAATCACAAATTAACACCAAAAAATATCCTTTTTTATGTCTTTTAGTCTATTTGGTGTGAAAAGGGGAAAAATTGTACCAAATAGACGTCTTTTCAAATACAATTTACGAATGTGAAAAAGACAAGTTCACTCGACAATCTTTTCCATTTTTGATAACGAGTCAGAAAAGAGCTTAACTAAGTATCATGACCTTTCAAATTCAGTTTAATGAGTGTGAAAGGGACAAATCACTCGACAATCTTTTTGGTTTTTAGACGAGTCGAAAAAGATCTTAACTAAGACTCGTTTTTGGGATTCTGCGGGGAGTAAGGCCGCATGTGCATGAATGAGAAATGAGGTTCATTATAAAGTCATGTATCAAGTTATAATGGACTCCCGGTCCTAAGGAAAAACTCGGCATGGGCACCAAATGACAAAGGGGATCTAACTAGGGAACCCATGTTTGGTAAGTCTTTACCATTTATTAACGACACTACTTATAACATACAAAAGGTTTTGTGTCGCAACAAATGGGTTCGTACCTAAGGCGTAAAAAGGAGGTAGTCGAAGGATAATACAAAACTGCATGATGGATTGGATACCTATCCTATATGCTATGTTATAAAAATACCTGCTCGAGGTGACGAACGACCAATCATGATGTTAAAATCCGCAAGAAAACTGAGTCAAAACTACAACAAACCAGCTCAAAACCACACTTGAATTAGTCCATTAGGTTAAAAAATAGCATGAAACTATATGAAGTGGGTAAAAATAGCTTATAAATAGTAATAAAATAAAAAATTATTGTATCATTTTGATTTTTACCCAAATAGTGCAATTTGGACCAAAAATACCTCCAAGATTCAAATGATGATTATGGGAGCATCGGGAAACAAAATCACGAACTGACTGGATCAGGTAACTCTTCATCTCATCTTCTTGAAATTCAGTGGATTACATTTTTGAATTAGGTTCCAATTTTTTAGTTTTTTAGGGCATAAATTAGGATTTTCGGTGTACACGGGTCTCCTTTGTTAAGGTCACATGTACGATGAGGTATACACCCCTGTGTGAATCACAGGGAGCGTGTATCAAGCCCTACATGCAACTGTGTGAAAAGAAGGCCACGTATAGGTATGAAAATGGCCAAAAAAGGGTTTCTAACTCAAAAAAATGATTTGTTTTTGCAGGATGGTCCTAGAATGGAGAGAGCGAGAGCATGAGGAGGTGGATGCAGATGTTGAACGATATCCGGTGGCTCAAGCGACTCTAAAATGATGTGGTTTGTACAAATTTTGGGCTCTCAAATGAATGAGGGCCCAAGTGAGGTTATTGGAGATGTTGGTGGGTTAATGAGACCCTGATAGCGAAAGCTTTATCCTCTATGGACAACCACTGAGGATCGAAGTAGAGGACATCTAATTCTTGACTGGTCTATCATGCCGAGGGGAGGTTGTGAACCTCAAGTCACGCGAAGTAGGGAGTGGGATGAAGATCAAAGAGTATATCGATGTCAACTGTATAGCAGGGACTCCCAAGCTGGGAAGTCAAGTCCCCATCCGAGCAATAAGTAATCTCAGTTTGAAGATCATAGTGCTCATGCTTACCAAGATCATAGGTTTGACCTCGTTGCATCAAGCATCGAGAACGCTTATGTTTTATGCAGTAGAGTGTGCTAGACCCACTATCTACGACTGGTGTACCTCACTGTGGACCAATATGAAAGGTCAGTTGACATAGTGCAAACAAGGGAGTAAGCGAAACTTCGGGTTTTCCTCTATTATTTGCAGCTTCTTTTTCAAGCGGGTTCCAGGTCTAGGACATAGAGTGGAGGTTCTTCCTAGAAGACCATGTGATCTAGCCATGGTATGGTGGATCGAGGCCATGAGACGATAGGGGGAGGGGTAGGGTGACCACACCCTACAATGATGATTTTTTCTTCTGGTGGCGGCAAAAGATCATTGCACTGGACGACTATCCCTATGTGAGGATTGATTTTCGAGGAGATCCTCATATGCCACTTCCACCAGGGGACGCCTACGGTGATATAGGTAACAAATTTTTAAATATTTCATTTTTCTTGTATTTTTGTATTTAAGGAACAAAAATATTTTTGGAATGGTGTTTGAGTATTAACTAGACACTTGTGTAATTGTAGACGTGGGTCTGCGACGACCAGAGGGATTCCTATGACATAGACAGAGGAACCGGGGAGATGAGGCAGTGGGAGGAGAAGCGGAGAGAGTCCTACAAAACGTGCAGGGAAACCTGTCTCATTTGACACAGAGGATTCCTATGGTTCAGGTAGAGGATCTACCTGAAACCATGCAACGACAGGTGGTTGGTGTACCTAGATCATGGGTACGACTCTTTTAGAGTCTCGCAAATGAAGTGGTTTTCTACCATGACACACATCCGACACCACAGGCGTATATGTCGTGGGGTATGTATACCGACTGTATATGTGTATTGAGGGTTTTAGCCCCAATTTTGTAATATAAACACCATATTTTGAAATATATAAAAAAAGGATCTTCGACTTTACTTATATATTACAATGTGTACATTGATTTAATGGTTTTCTTTGCTTTATTAATGTGAGAAATGCCAATCTAAAACATAGTTAGCATAGGCATCAGATACATGATTAGAACTCCTATGAATGTGATAATATGTAATAAAATCAAATTGTCATTCTAAAAGATGTACCCGTAGGAATCGATGGAGTAAAGTAGGATCATGCACGTGATAATGACTGTTCAACTGACATACTACTAACTGGGAATCAAGGTGAACTTATAAAGAGAGAATGCCATGTGAGATAACATCGTGCAAAAGTTCTATGATGATGCTATATTTGGCCACATTATTCGTGGATGGCCCTAGGCATGTGCCACCTGAAGAGACCAACAGACCCTCAGGTGAGTAAACCACCCAAGCGGCGGAAGCCAAGTTCCATGTATGATGACTGGATCCGTCTGCGAATCCTAGGTAGATAGAAGACTCCATTGACATCTTCCAACAAAGGGAAAACTCGATAAGAAATCTAAAGACAAAAGAAAAGGAGAAAAGAGATGTATATACACTAAATTTACATTAGCATACAAAGAGTTCCACCCAATCCTAGGGATAAAGTGTAGTACCTTTTCAAGTAGATCCCATTTCTGGGCTTGGCCAAATTATTCCCTTCATAATATTCTAATTCATAGGATCCTTTTTCTAGGACACATCGCACGATGTAATGACCATGCCACATGGGTTTAAACTTGCCTGTCCCTAGCGGTTCTTTGGCTTGATCATACAAAAGGACCAAGTCACCCTCGACATATAACTGGGGACAAACAGACTTGTCATACTGAATCTTGACACATTTCTTGTTTGCCTTGATAGCCGTAAAGGCATCTCAATGTTGCTCGTCAAGACTCTCTACTGCCAACTTGAGAGAAGAGATTTCGCATTCAGCAGGAAGGATCAACTCCACATCGTGCACTAACTGAAAATGGGAAAAACCAGTGGCAGTCTTAACTGAGGTTCGGTATGCCTAAAGCATGGGATATAGCATGATGTGCCAATTGGAATTACTCTGACTGACAGTTTTTTGCAAAATGGCCTTGAGAGACTTGTTGACGGCCTCTACTTGCCCATTTTCCTGGGGGTAATAAGGGTATGAATGACGTTTCTAAAACCCATATTAGATGTTATTTCTACCATCATTTTATTCTGAAAGTGACTGCCATGATCAGTGACAATCTCACTCGGGATACCGAACCGGGCGATAATTTGGTTGAACATGAAAAAGGTTGCAGTATTCCCATAGGATTTTACAATAGGGATGGACTCAACCCACTTAGTAAAGTAATCAACGACCATGATAATGTGTTGATGCCCCCCAACAAAGGTTGGGTTGCAATCGACAAAATCTACCCCTCACTTGGTGAAGGCACTGACGATGATGACTGTGTGAAGAGGGGCTGGGTCCGAGCGCATTTTCTGATTGAACACCTGGTAGGGGTGAAACTTCTTAAACTCTTCGATACAATCTTTAAATATAGTGGGCCATAAATAACCGACTTCCATGAATTTTTGGGCTGTCGCAAGCCCGGATAGGTGACCACCACAAGCCCCTTTATGGAAATAGTTTAGGACTGACTTGGCTTCCTCATGAGTTAAGAAACAATGCAAGATATTATCTACTCCTCGATGATACAAATTGTTTTCGACGATGGTATACTTTTTGGATTGGTATCTAACATGCCATTGATCATCTTGCGAGAGATGCTGAGTGAACTTCAAGGTTTGAAGATATAAACAATGTCTCCATACCAGTGATCGAACAACGAGACAAGGAAAATGTGTTCATCTGCAAATGAATCAACATGGATAACATACTCGTCTAATCATGGAAAATCAGATATTAACTCTGCAAAAACTAGTGATTTCTTGGACTTGGCTGAGGCGAAGTCGAGATCAAATTTTTGTAAGATGACAATCCATTTATTATATTTTCCCCCGATGATACGTCTAGTAAGGATGTATTGAAACGGATTGACATCAGCCACCACCATAGTCTTGCAAATCAATATATAGTGACTTAAGCGTTGGACTGTGTGAATGGTAGCTAAAGCTAGATTTTCAACATGAGAGTAATTAAGCTTAGGACCGACTAAATTTCAACTGAGATAGTAGATGACGTGCTCATGGAGCTCACCATCCTCCTGAACTAGAACCATACCAATCATCTCTATTGACGCGACAATATACAACATGTAATCTCTACTGTAATTAGGAGATTTCAATAGAGGGGCCGATACTAAGGCTTTCTTCAAAGCTTCGAAAGACTCCTAGGCTCGCTCATCCCATATAAAGGGGGTGTATTTCTTCAAGATCCACATGAAACCCTTAGTAATATTGGCATAATTCACTATCAACCGATGTAGAAAGTTAGATTTTCCCTATAAACCTTGAAGCTGTCTAATTGTGCACGGGGGAGGCAACTGAAGTATTTCCTCAACCTTAAGAGGATCTACCATGATCCCAATCTTGGAAACTAAAAATCCTAAGAGACGACTAGACTTAATGAAAAATATGCATTTATGAGGGTTTAGTCGGATTCTATAGTAACGACATCTTTAAAAAACTAGCCGAAGGTGTATAACATGATCCACTCTCTTGCGAGAGTGAGCAGCAAGATCATCCATGTAGGCTTCGACTATGTTCTTGAGATCATGAAAAGCGAAAGTCATGGCACGTTGGAAGGTTGCTTCGACATTTTTAAGGCCGAAAGGCATTTTTCGGTATGCAAAAGTACCTCAAGGACATATAAATTCCGTCTTGTGTTGGTCCTTAGGTTTGATTTGGATTTGGTTATAGCATGAAAATCTGTCCATAAAAGAAAATATCTCACTTCCCGCACACTCATCGAGAATCTGATCAATGAAAAGTGTGGGGAAGTTATCTTTAGGAAAATCCTTGTTCAGGTCATGAAATTCCATACACACATAGATGGTTCCTTACTTTTTATTTACAGGAACATGATTGGATACCCATTCGATCAAGGGAACCAGGTAGATGAAGTCGACGTTAAGCAACTTCTCCACCTTTGCCTTAATAGTAGGGGCCTTCCTAGGATTCACAGCTCTAAGACGTTTTCGAATAGGTTTAGAATCTGGGTAAGTTCTAATATCATGTTTGACAATCCGAGGGTTGATCCCTGGCATCTCTTCGTATGACCAAGAAAATACATCTTGAAATTCTTTGAAGAGATTAGTGTAGATTAGAATTTTTTCTGGCGAACAATCCGCACCTATATTTACATTCTAAATCTTGCCAGGGGTATGAGAGATATCGATCGAGACGGTAGCAGAAATACTCTCCATATTTCCTTTGGCATAAATGTCGTGTGTATCAAGTGGAACTATGACGTGACCGAGTATCTCACTCAGGGTAGACCGAAAGTCATATTGATCGATTATTTCAAGACTTGGGAGAAAATAGGATCGATGATGCATGTCATCCCAAGGTCTCATGGAACCATTCATGGCTTCGTCCAAAGGCAAAGTCTCATCTAGGAAATCATACAAACAATATAACGAGGTGTCCCATACAGGCCTAAGAACAGGATCCTCCTTGTTCGTCTGTGAGGTAACAGGATCAGGACCAGTGGAAGAGTCAAGAACAACTTGATACACAATCTCCACTGTCGATAGTGGCATAGCCATGCCAACATGCAACTGTCCTTCACACGACGAAGTTGGAGAAGGTAGGGTCCATGGATCAATAAAATAGGAAGTGCGGAAAGGAGTGGACCTCCCTGCAGAAGCGAGCTTACTAAACATGGTGTAAATGTGGTGAATTGGTGCTGAGAAGTCAAAAGTACCCATGAGGGAAGAATACATTTCGATGCCGATATTCTCAGTTTTTGGCTGAGAATTGTTGATCACAGGGATCGAAGGTCCAACATATGTGTTAGGACTAGAGTACATGTTAGAGTTGTTCCTCTAGTTATTTGATCCTTGCCTCCTTCTCTAGATTTTGCTGGCGTAAATTTCGAACAATATCTTATGTGGCATTCATGAAAGAGAAGCTAGCGGAGGATATGGCGATTGAATATTCATTGAAATTTCCTATTATAAGGGTCTATGTAAGAACTGAAATTGGATTTCCCCTTGTCACCAACACTTTCTTCACTTGTTCTTGTATAATCCTGCTTGACACTTTGTTGTATGTGAATTTATTTAAATTGGGCACTTCATTTTCCTTGAACACGGCGTGGAACCCTAGATCCAGCCCACCGAATGGGTTGTGACTATTGGCACCTACTGTGAATACCTCTGGGAGGTCGGTATCCATCAGGGACGTCTCACTTTTTATGGCTTGTTCATGCTCCTTGTGTCATTCTTCTTCAGTTGCTTTATTTGCAGATTCCTTAGCTTCCCTTTGTGTTTCCTTTGTCATTTCTACCGCATTCATTGTCACCTTTTCGGATGCAACCTTGTGTTTATCTTCTTTCTGGGCAATTGCCTTTTTTTTCACTTTCGTTGTGGTTTTTGTTGTTTTTGTTGCTGCTGCTGCATCGACTTTATCCTTTTTGACAATCTTCCTCTTCGTCTCAACAATGTTTTTCTTCTTCTTTTGGACTTTTTCTTTCTTCCTTCTCTTTTTGTCAACTATTTTTTCTTCTTCCTCTGTATATTCCAACTACACACATGTAATTGGGACATATGTCCTTGTTGCTACCTCTTCTTCATATTTCCTTTTGGCCTCTTCTCTTTCCTTTTCTTCATCGACAATTCTTTTGATAGGCTTACCATGTCTTTTGAAGATGAATTCATCGTAAGTCTTTGATCCACAATGTACTTCTTCTTCCTCCCAAACCTCTTATGTGTATTCCCAATGCATGTTGATCTTGCTGAAGTGTTCTTTGATGACCTTGTTTGGGTCATGCCTTCTGAACCTATCTTCCCCGAAGTGGTATGAAAACAACGTATCCACTTCTTCTTGGGCCTGCTTCGTGTTTGCAAAGGAGTATGCACCAATGTATAATGGGATCAGTGGCCATATATCCTTCTTATCCTTGTAAAGTATTCCCCCAAGTTTTTTGATCACCGCTTGATAGGCCACTTCCTGAAGCACTATTTTGTCTGGTACAAATCGAGGAAGTAGATGGGGGATTTCATAGCTCTGTATACCCTAATGTATGTGTCATGTTCCATCAAGTACCAATCCCATATTATTTTGATGAAAACTAATGCTTTGTCTGTTATACATGGGTTTGGTGTACAAAATATGAACTCATACAACAAAGCCAAGAAATACTCGTGGATATTTTGGTACTCCATTTTATACTTGTGCTCCCAAAGCACTTTGCAATATATGTGAATGGTCGAGTTTGATGGCTGCCACGCCTAGCCCATCTTTGGGTATTGGTTGGATACACACATGATGTCTATGAGGTATGAAGACATATGGAAATATGGGAAGGTTCCAGGAGGGGATTTCATAATTGTTGTGATGGCCTATGCTATATTTGTTGATAGAATATCATCCCAGTTAAATGACGATCCATTTTCTACACAATGATAAATCAAGGGTATGTATGAAAGGGTGAATTTGGAGGCATATGAATCTCCATATAACATGCATATAATTTCCACCATGAATTTATAAGACATCCTTAATACAGTTGTGGGGTACCCACTAGTTGGCCTGAGCTAGAATTGTTTATCTACTTTGTACCATCTGGGGCATAGCTCTTTGGATGTATGTTTGAACTCGCCAAGAAGTTCATTGTCTAGATTGTTGTTCCCATTATCCAGATGATAACACTTGGATGGGTATTTAGGCTGGAATGATGCTATAGGATCTCCCCTAGCATTACATATATACATGTTCCCTAAGTCCACGTGTTTAAGTATCCAGGCAATGGCATCGATGTAGGGGAATACAACACCGCGGGTTGCTACTCTATATATTCCAAACTTTCTGATGTTCTTGAAAATATTGAGCTCGTCTTGGTCCTCAACATCAACAACAAAGTTATGTTTCTTAAATATATGTTAAACATCCCCTCATTTGAGCAAATTTTCTCCTTTATCCAGGAATCTTGACGTGTCATTGTACATTTCCCCTGCAATTTTGGGATTATCTTTGATCTGATGACCACTTCTAGAAGATTTTGTGGCAGGTGCTTTGTTGGTTTCCTTCTTCCTTGGAGACATATATGGATTTTCAAAGTAAATATGAGATTAATCCAAATACATAAGCATGATTAGGCACAAAAAATGAGTTTGTCTAAGAAATCCACGTGTAGTACTTGATGAGTCACTTGTGTTGATACTAGGTGGGAGATCATCATCAAACAAAGAGAGTGTAATAGCAGGAATTATGGACTTCTAAGATTTAGTGAAAAGGCTGGAACAAAATCCAGGTTGGTTGGATCAAATCCATCTTGGCAGAAATTCAAAAGGATTGAAACTGGAGAAGTTTGTATGAACTGCTTCGATGGTTACTAGAAGATTTTATTAAGAGCTATGGTGTGCACCAGGTGGGTTGATTTGAAAGTCTCTGAAAGACGTCGGAGGAGTTTGTGGCAATTCCTCTAGTTTACACTGGGGGAATTCTTGTTAAGTGTGTCGACTTAAAAGGAAAACATCGAACAATTTTGTGTTAACTCCTCCAGTAAAGACCGAAGGAGTTTGTACCAAGTTCACTGGTTTGTTACATGCGTTAAATATTGTTGAGGTTAATCTATCCACAAGGGAAACCAAGGGAGTTAGCACAAATACTTTCGATGATACCAGAGGGTTTTGTGCCAAACTCTCTGAAGGGACTGGAGGATTTTGTGCCAAACTCTTCGGTTTCTACAAATTCTCAAGTGGACTAAGTCCCTTGAATGGACCGGTGAATATTTCTTCATCTTAAATATTAGGGCTCTGGTGAATGGAAGGCTGAGAAACTATGGCTCGATCCTTGTTGGGATTGGAGGGTAAATTTTAGGAAAGTGAAAAGAATAACCTAGGGCACAAGCAACATTGTATAAAGGGTTGAAAGTAAGGGACTGGTACATTTGCGAAGAGAGTGGCATTTCAATTTAAAGTCCAAGGCGGTGTTAACTAGGTGTTCAACTTTAAATTAGTTGGTCGAGGGTTATTTGGTGCTAGAGGTGAATTTTGGTAGCTCTAAGGGTAATTTGTCATTGGGACTTAACCAGGGATGATGTTATGTGTTTGAAATATGAAGGAATGATGAAAATGACCACTGGAATGGAGGGTAAGGGGTTAATCGGATGTCATAACAAGCCTGGATAATATAAAATGACAACCTTTGTTATGAAATGTAAAACAACCTGATCTTGGTAATTCAAAGAGAGGAAGTGACTGGGGCTTACCTGACACTTGTGACCACATGGGTAAGGGAGAAATCAATTGAGGGTGGGGGAGCTTCTGGCTCGTCATTTGTCGCTCGGTGGTCTATGATTGTCAATAGTCTTGAGCACTTGAAAGAAACAATGGTGGGGACATTTGAATGGTAGCACTCCTTTTATATCCATCGAGCATGTGATCAGAAGGTTTTAGAGGATAGTACCAATGATGTTGGAGTGAAGTCCTCCGGTATACACCAAAATATTTCCTAGGAAAGTCTTTGGTGTATACTAGAGGCAGATTTCCTAAGAAATTATTTGGTGTATACCAGAGGCTTTCACACGAAGTTTGTCGATTCAACTAAGGGAAAATATGGGAACTCCTCCAGTTCGATTGGAGGAGTTTGTAAGAACTCCTTCAGTTGAACCAAAGAAGTTTATACAAATTCATGCGGTAAGAACTTGGCGTTTCGAGACAATTTGAAGAAAATGCTCCAATGGCCACCATAACACTTGGAGGGAACTACTCCGGTGTAAACCGAAGGAATTTAAATAAACTTGGCCAATGGAAAAAATTAAATTTTCAAAATTTTCCTAAGTACCCAAAGAAAAAATTTCCAATCTCAACCATACTAAGAAAATTGAAGTGGCTTGCTTAGAGTGAGAGTAATCGAAGATTGATTATTGAGGAGAACTTCAAGCCAAAGAGGTTTCATAAAATTGCAAAGGAGTTCTATTTTCTTGGAGGGGCTTCTCAAGCAAAAGTAAGAAGAAAAAGGAGGTTGTTTTGCTTGACACAACAAGTTATAAATTTATCCAAGATTGGGATCCACCCCACAACTTCCCTTAGTTCATGCTTAATGTTTCAAAATATCAATAAAAACATATTACTATGTAAAATGATTTATAAATGTATAAATATTTTTGAAAAAGAAATGGTTTGTGTATGAATCCTTCACAAACAATAAACAGATTTAAGAAAAATTCAAAAAGTAGTATAACTTATATTAAAATCTCTGTAATAAACATAATTTTTAATCAAAATAATAGATAAATTTAAAATAAATAAAATATTTAAAACAATAGCTATAAGAAAAATTCAAAAAGTAGTATAACTTATATTAAAATCTTTGTAATAAATATAAATTTTAATCAAAATAATAGATAAATTTAAAATAAATAAAAGATTTAAAAACAATAGCTATAGGGGAAAATTAAGTATAAATACTAAGTAATTAAGTCAACATTTGATATTGGTCCTCAAACAATAATCATTGGAAGGAGCTGCTTTCAATTATTATTGACTAGCTCAGGGATTTATAAACTTAGAAATGACCAACATCAAATTTGAGAAATTATCATTGTGCATTAGGAGGAATTTGTTATTTACCATTTTTCCAATATATATCAATATCTTGTATAAATAAGAATCATATCAATATTATATTATAAATGAGATATTAAAAAAAATATTTTAAAAATATTAATTTATTTATTTTCCCAATTTTTATATTAATTTTAGATATATATTTTAATATAGTAAATTATTTTGATCTCTTTTTTTATTTATCCCTTACATTTAAAAATGTTAATTACCATGTGATTGCCTCCCTTCTACTTTAACCTAGATATATGTGTTTTCTTTTTTTCAATCTCTGTTAAATGGTAAATGAGATGTCCTCTTCTATTCATTGTTTAAATCTAAAAAAATGTTTAAACAAATGCGAGTGTTACTCCATGTTTCTTTAGGGTAATTATAATTATATTTAAAGTTTTCATATACAAATCCTTAGAAGTGTATATTTGGATGATAAGGGTTTTCAATATATACTTATATAGACATCTAGTGAATTTGTGATGCATATTATAGAGATGTTGTGTGAAATGTGCCTTTAAATCCATATAAATCATAAATTCTTATAATGAATCCTCCAGACTCTGTGGGAACATCATCTCAAAGGTTGGAATGAGGATGGACCCAAGAGAAGTGAAAATTGTAAGAGCCTTGCAACCTTTCACAAATCTCTCTCACAGTTCAACGTTCCTCAATCTCAAGGGTATTATAGAAAGTTTGTCACAATTTAACCTTGCCTATGAAAGTGTTGAAGAAAGAAACTATGTTTGTTTTCAACGCAAGAATGTTAAGACATCTTTAAGTTGTTGAAAGATACGCTTATAAACACAGTGACACTAAGGTTCTAGATTGGAACAAACCATTTCATGTATATGTATTAATACTTTAGGTCCAACAATTGACATAACCATTGGAAAATTAGTATTGGAAATTATAATAATAATGATTAACATCCATTAAGAACAAAAAATACTATGCTATTCAAACCCATATGAGAGAGATTGCTATGTTATTAAAAAATGACAGCGGTGGGATTATAGTGAGACTTCCATCCTCATCTTCCTTACTTTTCATTTCTTAGTCGAAGGGAAAACGGTCCATGGAAACCAATTCTTTTTCTATTAAAGAGGGAGGAAACAGAGGATTCATGCGTCGACTTTGGAGAAAATACTAGAGGAAATAAGTTGTGATGCACTTATAAGTGGTGGAAAAATCAGTAGAAGCTCATGAAAACGACCATAAAAAGGAAATAGAGTTGAACAAAAACAAGTGGGATGAACGGTATACACATTGGTAGGTAAGACAGTTTCCATTTCATTAGGTAAGATGGTATTACGATAGTGTTGCTTTGGGTATCAACACGCTCGAAGGAGGGATTAAACCTCCAACCCTCTAACCAAATGAGTTATTCCAACTGGAATATTTTAGTTTATAATTTTCATGAACATATTTGAATAGAACGATAAAATAGAATTAACACAACTTGTTTTTTTTCAAGTTGTAACTAGCTATAATCAAATTTCATTTAATTTTCAGTTGTGGTTGTAGTTTAGTGGTGAGAATTCCACATTGTGGTCGTGGAGACCTGGGCTCGAATCCCAACAACCACATTTCATATTTCAGAAGATTGAAATTTTGTGGGAAAATCCACACATTTGAAATTTGTGTTAGCATTTCTGAATAGAGTATGTATTTTCTAGGGAAGTTTCTGAATAGAATAAAAGGTTATTAGCTACTTGATACCGCTCAATTGTCATGAAGCAAGAACCTGCAGGTACAACAAATTTGAGGAAATGTAACAAAAGAGAATCTCCCCTGTAGTTCAAAGGGAAATATTTGTTTACATATTTACCATTAAATGGAATATTGATAAAACATTAGACAGTTCAATCCTCCTATAAACCTGAACAACAAGCAGCAAGGCCGTGGCAATATTTCGACAGTTTGACATGGATGTGATCATCACTAAAACTTATTATATTTCACATCAGAGAAATATTTTGATCTTGAGACCTGTGCATTGTTGCGTTCATGCATTGGTTCTATGGTGTAGTGGTTAGCACTCTAGACTTTGAATCCAACGACCTCGGTTTGAATCCCGGTAGGAACTTCTTGTTACTTTTACCCAACCAACAATCTTTGATCATCTGCCAAATCCAAAATTGTCAAGAGGCAAACCGACTCAGGGATAAATCATCCACTCACAAGGTTGTCTAGAGATCTCTTCAAATAAAAAATTAGAAACCATAAAAGCCACATCTGATGAAGAAATTCATATCAGAGCCAGGTTTTGATCATGGGACCTGTGGGTTATGGGCCCACCACACTTCCGCTGCACCACTCTGATAGCGGATGGAATTAAATCGACATGAAACAAAATAAAAGATTGGCCACTTTTTATTATGTTTTATAATTAGTAATAAATACCCCATCTTTTATATCGTATCTCTGTTGTCATCTAGTCCGGTTAGGATACCTGGTTTTCACCCAGGTGACCCGGGTTCAAATCCCGGCAACGAAAAGCAAAAATTTTATTTGTTCGGGTTCAATTCCAACAAAACTTAACTTTTTATTACTCTTTCACTCTGTGAACATTTAGAGTGATGGGAATCATCCATCTTGACAGAAATAATAATCCAATAATTGAAATTGGAATTCGAACAGTAACAACAGTTGAATTTAGACAAGACGATGTCAATTAATAGTATTGGAGAGTTGAATTGCTTCACTTTTTCTACGTATCATATAAATATATTATCTTTTTTAGGAAATTTTGGTGGAATTATTTCTTAGTGCTTTTGTGTGAACCATTGATGGTAAATTGGGTAAACCATTGATATAAATATATCACTTTTTTTTTCAAAGAAATTTTGGCCGAAAATTCTCCCAATACTTTTTCTTGAATTATCGATGGTAAACTCGATAAACCGTCGATCCTAATTACAGAGACTCACACCTCACGGGAATCAAGAGAGTCTAACCTTAACCTCCCGAGCCTCACCTCATGGGAATCAAGAGAGTCTAACCTTAACCTCCCCACTGATCACTATACAAATACATTACATTATTATCCCAAGTAAGAAAAAATACAATACAAAATTACCAATTGTTGTTGGAATAACTGACTCCGTTAGAGGGTCTAGTTGTTAACCACAAAGTTGGAGGTTTAACTCCTCCTAGCACTAATACAATACAATACCATGTTTCATTACAAATTGTGTTCTATTATGAAAAATGTATGTTTGGTACCATGACACTTCAACTAAAAGGAAAAAAAAAGGGTGAACAAATGTTTAAGTGGTCTCACGATTAAGAATGTGTGTTCCTCTCTTTCCTTGGAAGTTACAGGGTGCAGGATATTGTAAGTTCAAATTATTTAAAAAAAAATTGCAAATGCAACTTTTATAGTATTTTATATTTATATATTTTCATCATTAAAATATTGATAAAATCATTTGAAGAAATATTGATAAAATATTGATATTTCATTTGAAGAAATATGTGAAATATTGTTGAGTAATTAGGATGCTCTGTTTTGGTTGTAAAAGTTTCTCTTTCCATTTTCCTATCATGGTATTAGAGTAGAGATATGCTTAAATCTTAACATGGCATAACACAATAATATATCTTAACATGGCACAACACAATAACATATGAAGGTAATCCTTTGTACATGTACATGAGTAATGTAGGGAGAGTTGAGTGTTTATTTTAGTGGTGTGTTTCAATGTCATGAGTAACCTCCTTCAAGCAAACAATGTCCTTACTTGTATCAAAATCTGAGCATAACAGTGGTTGGCAATCATCTTCATAGGTAGGGTCCAAATGCTCAACAATGTACTCATCAAACAGCTCAAGGTAAGACTGAAAATCATCTGAAAGATAAGGTACTAGGTCATCCTTGGTGTTTTGAGAGCTACAAGTAAAAACTTCATCTCCTTGTTGCCACTGGTCATAA
>ML785845.1:88130-103912 GCA_009831015.1 Picea engelmannii | reverse complement strand
CATGCATTTAATTGACTGATCCGGTTTTTGGATGGAAGATCTTGTTGTCTTCTTTTTGTTTCTGTCATATTGTTGACAATGGTGTCAAAATGAAGGACCATGTTTAAATAGAAATGTTCTTCATCTTTTAACTCTGCCTGCAAATGTTCGAGCAAACTGTGTGCCCTGGTTCCAAGGGAAGTGATGGTTTGTGATGTTTTCCACTTCTCAGTAACCAGTTCCATTCTTTTCTTGATATTATTCTCCACATATCCTCTATAGGATGCGAGGAGGCTTGAGGATCCTTTTAAGTTGGCTGCAAGGGTGGCAGGCATGGCTATTGAAAAAGGATTGAGAAGTATTGGCATAGGAATCAAATCCTCTTCCAATTCCTTGACCCGATCCTTCAGTCTGGCATTCTCGGCCTCGATGCCTCCAATGGAATCATGAAGTGCATCTTTG
Organism: Picea engelmannii; assembly: GCA_009831015.1. NCBI lineage: Eukaryota > Viridiplantae > Streptophyta > Pinopsida > Pinales > Pinaceae > Picea > Picea engelmannii. The sequence continues at coordinate 103,471 of ML785845.1, read as the reverse complement.
CTCGCTGTGTGAAGTTGACAGATTTGGGATGGTTGCACGTTGGCAAGGTCAACCTATGAACGAGATTTTCCTTTCTTATTTTTTACATCTTTTTTCTCAATTATCAATTTTTTGGAGTGGCTCTCAAAAACAACGCTCTCAAACACAAAGGATTCATCTTCGTAAAAAAATTTGGTATCGGATATGTTCATTGGACGACTATGCTGGATGGCGTCTTTGGCTTGATCAAGGTAGAAGAGCATGCTATCTAGACTAGTTTCAAGTTCCATGTTCTCACTCTGAATTTCTGGCTCTTCCGCTTGTCCCACATTTTTTTTTCTCTTATTGTCTACTAGAAGCTTGTGAGAACTATCAATTTTAGAGTGAGCAGGGTCGTTATCTCCTCCTCCGTTTGAATAACTCTGATTTGTTTTGTTGTTGTGGTGGGCCGTTGGAGTGATGCTTCGAGACGTCGTACTTTTTGGAGTGTTATTTGTTGATTGAACACTCTTTTCATCGGGGCCTTTCCCCCGTTGCCTGTACAATTTAGTGCAACTTTGCATTGTGTCTAGGTCGTCGACATCAAAAGCAGGAGTGTTGCCTCAAGTGTCTCTTTTTTCAGGCAGGTGTTTTTTGAAAAACAATCGCCGAGGCCAATTGTTTGTAAATTTTGTCGAAAAATATTATCGGGGTTGAACTCTCTTATGCTTTCATCATATCTCAAGTTGAAGTTGCTAGAATGCGCTATGAATTCGTCAATTTTGTTGACGTTTTTCAACACAAAATCCCCTACTTTCCAAGGCACAGGAATGAACTATTTTTTTCTCTTCTTTTGCAATAGATGGAACCAGTAGTTGTATTTCTGTGCTACATCTGCAACAAACATTTTGTCTGTAATGTGACATGGAAGGAGAGCAGGTTTTTCCATGGTGCCAAAAATTCTTATCACAGTGTAATTATCCAAATGTTCAAGTGTGCCCTTCCTGTCCAAAAAACTAGTTGCATGTTCAGATATGCGGGGATCATCTTCTCCTAACAACAAAACTTTGAAAACAAATGCGAAGCCATTAAAAACCTCATAAAAATAGTGGGAAGCCTTGTGCTTCCACAAGGCATGGTACCCGAACATTACTGGGTCGAATTCCCAGTTGATATTCTTGGACAAAGACAGTTATGGAAACCGACAACAATGCACTAGTGCAAAAACTAAGTACGACATATTAAATTTATTTTCCCTTTTGAAGCTTGACAATTGGGAACATATTTCATGGGAAATTAACTTGCCCCAATAAAAAATGGCTTGTTCATGGACTATGAAATACAAAATAAAAGAGCCATCCGGGAAACAGTTGTTGTGGACTCTTGTCCCGTTATTCTTGTAAACAACCAGGCAATTTCATGGAATGGATTTCTAAATGAACTAACCTGTAAGCTTGTGATATCTTTAGGAAATAGAATCAGGTCTTCCAATAAATGGGGCAAGAGGTCCAACCCATTATTATGCTTTGCTAGGAACTATTTGCAATCTTTTCCTCTGAATGTCAATGCTGGCATCGACAATCTTAACATCTGGTGGGAGACCTGAGGTGACAAAGAAATAGAATAGAGGTCCCGCAGTGGAATAATTCTTTTGTCTGAAATAAATTTATCGACGCACCAAGAGACCAGGTCCTTACAATCAAAAATCTCAGGGACACAGATTGCACGAGCAATCCCAGAGGTCCAAATTACTTGGTCCTCTAGGACAGAGGTTGAGTAATAGGAATATTCCTTGGACCACTGGAAGTTCCGGTCCTCATGCCCGAAGATGTTCACTGTATCTCCACAGAACTACTATCGAGTTGATGCCATAGGTTTATGAGAACGTTGGTTTTCTCTAGACGATGGTTGAAATGAACACTTAGAGCCAATAATGCAACTCTCCACTAAATCTTGGTTAAATGCTTATGAATGGGAAAGATCCTCGAACCTTTCACTGATTAATGACAATCTGTATGGGTGGTGCATGATGAACTGTTAGAAATAAAGCTTACTTATTGAATATTTAGAAATGCGAAGGTGGTGGGTACGACGAAGAGCAATTAAGGCTTGGAGGTTTCGTGAACGTGCCAAGGCGACGACGTGTGAACGACATTTCATGATTTTGAAATCAACACTCGGAAGGGATAATATAATCCCCCACAAATCTTGGTTTAATGCGCATTAATAGGAGATCTCCTCGAGCCTTTCACCCATCAATGACAATCTATACGGTTCCTGCATGATGAGATGTTAGAATTAAATGTCAGTAATTTCATATTTAGAAACAAGATATATATATATATATATATATAAACAATTTTTTTTCTTTTATTATAGACAAGTGTGAAGGTCACGGAGACGGGGGAGAGCAAGGAATGAATGGCAAGGTCTAAAAAAGGGTTACGAGGATACTCAGGAGAGGCGAGTGTTCCACGGTCAAATTTTGTGTATCAGAATTTTTTACTGCAAAATGTGTAAAACAGAAGAGAGAATGATGTGGCAGTTCAACGACCGGTTTGTATATTTGTGGAATTCGAAGAAAGTGGCTAAGTATGGAATAGAGAAACGATTGGGCAGAATCGTTTTCAGAAGTAAGGATTGAATTTTTCATGAACATACCAACTCGACGACGCACAAATGACATTCCATGATGTTTGAAATTAACGCTTGCTAATTGCATGCCTAGAAATAAGATCTTATATATAATTGGTAATTTCTAATTGAAAAAGGGCGTGGGCACATGAAACAATGATTAGGAACTGAATATTTCTTGAACCCGCCAAACCGACGATCCACGCAAGAAATTCGAAGAAATGGCGAAGTATGGAAAGCGGATAGATAGGATTCAAAATGGGGTGACAATAGTTCCACAGAAGACGTGAGGAACCGATGGTTAAATTGTATTTCTCGGAAGATTTCAGTGAAAAATGTATACCACAGAAGAGGGCATGATAGGTATATCGTAATACGGAAGAGGGTATGATTTGAGTCCGGTTGTAAATTGGTATATCATGGAAGTGACGGTACTAAAAAAATAGAAGTCCAATCCAGAGCCTGCCTACCGGGAATCCATGGTCAAAGAAGTGTCTGGGTATGGAGTGGGGAAGTTGTCGGTCAGTGTCACGATATAAGAGCATGAGTGCAAGCATGAACCCGCAAGTCCACCCATGTGTCCAACCAGACATTTTCGAAAAAACAAATAAGTGATGAGAAAGATAAAGTTCAGGGAAAAGAGAAACATATATTTGGCTAAGTATAGAAGACAGAAAAGAAGGGACAATATATTCACATATGTAACAGATATCCCATTTTCCTGCCAAGATATATACTTGGAAAGAAGTGTGAAGGTGGTAGGCATAGAAAAAAACGACTAGGAATACGATCTGTGAGTTTACTTGGTTTTTGGTTGTATGATTCGTCTGTCAATTTTTATATCGCGGAACTCCGAGTCATTTTTTTGGCTACCTAGCATGCAAGTTCGGCCATCAATTTGTATAGTGCAAAACTCTGGGTGTTGTTTGTAGGACATAGAACTATAGAGGAAAAGCTTTTCCCTTTAATATAGCTTCTGTGACACAAATGTAGTATGGCTCGTTTTAGCACTTTTCCATCCGTAAACAATGGAAATCTTGAGCCCGCTAGCCCTAGAGCCCGTGTGTCAATTTGTATATCGTGGAGCTCCGAATGTTGTTTGGAGGTCATAGAAAAATAGAAGTGCAATGTTGATCCAATCAGAGCGCAAGTCTTCCTGTCAATTTATATATCGCACAATTCTAGATGCTACTTGTAGGACACAGAACAATAGAGGGCCAATTTAGAGAAAGGGGAAGCGCTCGGTCGAAACGCGTGAATCCGCCAAGCCGCACAACAAGGCATTTTCGGAAAAAAGTGATTAAGTAACCAAGAAGAGAAACCAAAGGGGATAAAAGAGTGGGAAAATAGAAAGGCAGAGGGCAGTTTTTGTAAGCGCGAATTGGTTTCAAACAAGCCCCATTGTCGCAAAACCATCATTTTCTACTAATTGTCAGCAAATGCTTTGTTGAAGATTAGATTTTATTGCAACTTGTGGGTGTAAGTATGTTCTTGATACATTCTTCCATGATTGTAACATATTAACTTAAGTATTAAAATTCATTTTCTACTAATTGTCAACAAATGCTTTGTTGAAGATTAGATTTTATTGGAACGTGTGGGTGTAAGTGTGTTCTCGATACATTCTTCCATGACTGTAACATTTTAACTTAAGTATTAAACTTCTTGCATTATGGGTTGTTAGCATTAAAACTTAATAACTGCATGTCTAGAAACAAGAATGACGATTTTCCTACAACATTGTACTTTGGTATTGCTATGTTCTATCGCATTACGAATAGAATTGAACGTTGCTTTGAAACTGTGTGTAATCCATTTTTTGTTTGCATAAAATCCTAGTGGATTGACACAGTACATTGTCATATAATTGTTAGGTGTTCCATCTTAGAACAAATAACTTAAGTAAACACAATATCAAAGAACTATGAGACCATTAAACCATGCCAATGAGAATAGGCATTAAATCCAGAAAAGAAGCAGCAATGAAGACTCCAAGGAATTTTTTTTAATAGAAAATCCATTTAAAAAAAAAAAAAGTACTGAGTATTGTACATCTATCCTTAGAAATTGGACCCAGTTCTTTGGGCCAAAACATTGAACATATCTGCCACAAACATAGGCACGGGATCTGCAGTATGCAGGATCCTTGTAGTTTTCTCCTCGATGAATCATCCTGTGGTAAAATTGATAGTTATTAGAAGCTTCTCGTGAGGAAGAAGACGAAAAACGTTGTAGGGAAAATGGAATAGCCCTTAACTAAAAGTTAGGACACAACTAGAAACCACCTCTGCACATTCGAAAAAAATTCAGGGACATAGGTTACACGTGCAATTTCAGAGGCCCAAATTAGTCCATTCTGGGTGGAAGGAGATGACTAGTAGAAATATGCCTTGCACCAGTGAGAGTTCTGGTCCTGATTCTCGAATATGTTAATTTTATATCCAGAGAACAGGAAAATAGTCCTGTAAGTCAATAATGTTTTGGCTTGAAATATATCTCTAGGAGCATAAACATGTCCTTTATTTACAGTGAAACTCTTCCACCCAGAACAGACTAATTTGGACCTCTGGATTTCCTACTTTCGAGCTGCAAAGTGACTATTGCGTTCAACGTTAGTTTCTTTTCTAAAACTCCTTTTGGTGTTTTTAGGACCACCATCATTGAGATAGGAAGTTCTACCTGTTATGGTTGATTTCAATTTGGGCGTAGAAGTGGGAACAATCTTTGCATTGCCATCATCCATTGTCGTATCATCACCCATCAAATCATCTTCTTCCAGCTCAGAATCCATGACATCAAACTTTGTGCCAGCCATCAATGCAACTGGGCAAGTTCTCTGAGCAGGCAGGGTTGCCTTGGAATTCTTTGGCTTGAAATATATCTCTCGGTGTACCAAGGGACCATATCCTTTTTTGCTCCTGGGTAGAGGGAGATGAGTAGTAAGAATATGCCCTACAATAGTGGAACCTCTGGCCATTATCCTGAATGTGTTTACTGTATCTGGACAGAACTGCTGCCACAAGTTAACGAGAATTTATGTTTTCTCCAAACGATGTTTGAAATGAAAATTGGGGAGGGATAATATAACCCTCCGTAAATTATGGTTTAATGCGTATCAATGGAATATCTCCTCGAGCCTTTCGTTGATCAATGACAATCTCCAGGGTTCATGCGGAATGAGTTGTTACCATTAAAGCTCACTAATTGCATATTTATAAAAAAATGAGAAGGTCGCGGTGACGACGAAGAGAGATTAAGAATTAGAGATTTATTAAAGGCACCAACTCGTCAACACACGAAACAGATTGCATCATGTTTGAAATGAATACTTGGAAAGGATAACACTCTTCTCCACAAATCTTGGTTTAATTCATAGTAATGAAAAATATTCTCCGGCCTTCCAGACATTAATGACAATCTTAATGGTTCCTGCAGGATGAACTACTAGCATTAAAGCTTAATTATTTCGTATCTGGAAATAAGTATGAAGGTAGTGGTGATGGAGAATTGAGATGAAGCATTGTACATTTCGTGCACCCACCAACCTGTGAAACAGATTCCAAGAAATGCCCAAGTATGGAAAGCGGTCGGGTGGGTTACAAAAAAAAAGGGCATAAGATATACCCAGGAGATGTGAGGGGTCGATGGTCATATTGCATCTCAGTGACAGATATTGGTCGTCAATTTGTATTTCACAGAATTTTGGGTGTTGTTTGTGCATAGGGGAACAACGAAAGTGCAATGTCGAGAGAGTAATTTGTATATTACTAAAATTCATGTTATGTATATAAAAGAATGAGACATTCAGAAAAAGGACCAAGTAAATAGAAAGAGAAAGCATATGAGATGAAGGAGAATGTGTTTGCTAATTTGTAAATCATGGAAGTCTGGGTGCTAGTTGCAGGCGACGGAACAATGGAAACACAATGTTAAACCCGCCTATGTAGGAAACTGTGATTCAAAAAGTTTGTTCAATATGAAATGGGGAAGCGATCGGTCGGGCTGGTGATATAAAAGTAACAATGGAAATCTGAAGACGTGAATCCACCAAATCCTACACCTAGACATTTTCTGAAAAACGAGAAGTAAAGAAAGGGAAAGCAGAGGGAAAAGAGAAAGCGGATGGCAATTTTCGGAAGCGGGAATTGGTCTTAACAGTAACTATGGAGTGAATTAAACATGTTAACAGGTTCTTCAATCAAGGAATAGATACATCGAGTGAAGTTTATAGTTTCCAGGATCTGTTTGTATAAGAGAAGCATTGAAAAGTTACAAGAGAATCATTTTTTGGATGTTTAATTAAAGTTTATGTATTGTTATCTTCACCGCAAGTATAACAACGAAAAATTTGAATTTTAATGTCCTCTTATTCATATGATTGTTCCATTAGACTTCACATAGTATATATTCTTTTATTTCAATTTGTTTGCTAATTTGTGGGTCACGAAAGTCAGGGTGTTGTTTATAGGCAGCAAAACAATGGAAACGCAATATTGAACCCGCCTATCCGGTAACTCGCCTATTCGGAAAACCGCGAGCCAAAAAATTTGTACAATATGAAATGGGGAAGCCATTGGTCAAGATGGTGATATAAAAGTAAGTGAAATCTAAAGACGTGAATCCGCCAACTTTCGCACCTAGAAATTTTCCAAAAAACAAGTAATACATACTAAATATGTACTATAAAGTATGAGCATGAGATTTTATAGAGCATGTACGGATATCACATTCCATACTTGGCCACTTTTTGGATCATGGGTTCTCGGGMTGGCGGGCTCAAAATTGGGTCTCTATTGTTCCGTGGCCTACAAATAGCACCCAAAATTCCRCGATATACAAATTGACAAGCGGACCTGCGAGCTAGCTCGATCAACATTGCACTCCTATTGTTTCGTGTCARACAAACAACACTCGAAGTTCCATGATATAAAAATTGATAGAYAGACTCCAGGGCTGGTGACCTCAATATTGCGATTGTTTACAGATGGTAATCCCTATCAACTATTTAACATTATCTAAAAACATTATTTTCAATACTAAATTATTAATATTAAATATTGATATTGTACAATTTAATTARAAAAAAAGGCTTGTACAATATGAAACGAGGAAGCATATGGTCAGGCTGGTGATATAAAAGTAACTGAAATCTGAAGACGTGAATATGCCAACTTCCMCACCTAGAAWTTTTCTRGAAAATGAGTAATACGTACTAAATATGTACTTCTACAAAAAATGGACATGATATTTTATAGAGCATGTATGGATCTCGCATTCCATATGTAGCCACTTTTTGGATCACGGGTTCTCAGGATGGTGAGCTCAAAATTTGGCCTCTATTGTTCTGTGGCCTACAAATAGCACCCAGAATTCCGTGATATACAAATTGACAAGCGGACCTRTGGGYTGGCTGGCTCAACATTGCAGTCCTATTGTTCTGTGTCCTCCAAACAACACTCAGAGTTCCGCGATATACAAATTGACAAATGGACTCCAGGGTTGCTGGCCTCAAGATTGGGATTGTTTACGGATGGTAATCCCTATCAACTAGCTAACATTATCTAAAAACATTATTTTCAATACTAAATTATTAATATTAAATATTGATATTGTACAATTTAATTAGACAAAAAAGTTTGTACAATATGAAATGAGGAAGCGGTCGGTTGGGCTGGTGATATAAAAGTAACTGAAATATGAAGACGTGAATCCGCCAACTTCTACACCAAGACATTTTCCGAAAAAACAAGTAATACATACTTAATATGTACTTTTAGAAAGTATGGACCTGAGATTTTATAGAGCATGTACGGATCCCTCATTCCATTCTTAACCACTTTTTGGATCGCAGGTTCTTGGGCTCAAAATTGGGCCTCTATTGTTTTGTGTCCTACAAATATCCCCCAAGAGTTCCATGATATACAAATTGATAGGCATACTTGCGGGCTGGCTGGCTCAACATTGCACTTCTATTGTTCTGTGTCCTTCAAACAACATTCGGAGTTCCACAATATACAAATTGACAGACGGACTCTAGGGCTGGCGGGCTCAAGATTGCGATTGTTTAAGGATGGTGATCCCTATCAACTATCTAACACTACCTAAAAATATTATTTTCAATACTAAAGTATTAATATTAAATATTGATATTGTACAATTTAATTACATAAAATTATTAAAGGATGTTAAATATATTATTTAAAAGAAAAACTCATGTATTTGAAAACTTGCGTTCCAAAAATTTTGTATAATATGAAACGAGGAAGAGGTCAGTTGGGCTTCTGATATAAAAATGGGTGGAAATATGAACACATGTATCCGTCAAGTTCCACACATAGAATTTTTTCGAGAAACAAGTAATACATACTAAATATGTACTTTTATAAAGTATGGCCATGAGATTTTATAGAGCATGTACGGATCCCTCACTCCATACTTAGCCACTTTTTGGATTGCGGGTTCTCAGGCTGGCAAGCTCAAAATTGCCCCCCTATTGTTCTGTGCCCTACAAATAGCACCTAGAGTTTCGTGATATACAAATTGACAAACGAACTTGCGGGCTATTTGAATTTTAAGGGTCTCATGTTTGTATGATAGCACAATTGGACTTGGGCCAGTTTATATTCATTTATTACAATATGAAATGGGGAAGCGGTCAGTCGGGTTGGTGATATAAAAGTAAGTGAAATATGAAGACGTGAATTTGCCAATTTCTGCACCTAGAAATTTTTCGAAAAATGAGCAATACATACTAGGTATGTACTTTTATAAAGTATGGACATGAGATTTTTATAGAGCATGTACGGATCCCGAATTCCATACTTGGCCACTTTTTGGATCGTGGGTTCTCAGTCTGGCGGGCTCAAAATTGGGCCTTTATTGCTCCATATCCTACAAATAGCACCCAGAGTTCCGCGATATACAAATTGATAGGCGAACTTGCAGACTGGATGGCTCAACATAGCACTTCTATTGTTCCATGTCCTCCAAGCAGCAGTCGGACTTCCACGATAGACAAAATGAAAGACGGACTCCAGGACTAGTGGGCTCAATATTTCCATTATTTACGGATGGTCATCCCTATCAACTATCTAACATTATCAAAAAACATGATTTTCAAATACTAAATTATTAATATTAAATATTGATATTGTACAATTTAATTACATAAATTATCAATATTGAACCCGCCTATTCGGTAACTTGCCTATTCGAAAAAACCACGAGCCAAAAATTTTGTACAATATGAAATAGGGAAGCGGTCGGTCGGGTTGGTGATATAAAAGTAAGTGAAATATGAAGGTGTGAATCCACCAACTTCCCTACCTAGAAATTTTTCGAAAAATGAGTAATACATACTAAATATGTACTATAAAGTATGGACATGAGATTTTATAGAACATTATGGATCTTGCATTCCATACTTAGCCACTTTTTTGGATCACGGGTTCTTGGGCTGGTGGGATCAAAATTGGGCCTCTATTGTTCTGTGCCCTACAAATAGCACCTAGAATTCCGCGATATACAAATTGACAAGTGGACCTGCGACCTGGCTGGCTTAACATTGCACTTATAATATTTGGTGTCCTCCAAACAACACTCAAAGTTCTGCGATATAAAAATTGACAGATGGACTCTAGGGTGGAGGGCTCAAGATTTTCATTGTTTATGGATGGTAATCCCTATCAACTATCTAACATTATCTAAAAACATTATTTTCAATATTAAATTATTAATATTAAATATTGATATTGTATAATTTAATTAGACAAAAAAGTTTGTACAATTTGAAACGGGGAAGCGGTCGGTCGAGTTGGTGATATAAAAGTAAGTGGAAATATGAACATGTGCATCAATCAACTTCCACACCTAGAAATTTTCGTAGAAACGAGCAATACATACTAAATATGTACTTTTATAAAGTATGGAAATGATATTTTATAGAGCATGTACAGATCCTTCATTCCATACTTAGCCACTTTTTGGATCGTGGGTTCTCGGGCTGGCGGCCTCAAAATTTAGCTTCTATTGTTCTGTGCCCTACAAATAGAACCCAGATTTTTGTGATATACAAATTGACAGGAGGACTTGCGAGCTGTCTATCTCAACATTACACGTCTATTCTCCTGTGTCCTCCACACAACACTCAAAGTTCCATGATATACAAATTGACAGACAAACTCCAGGATTGGCGGGCTCAAGATTGTGTTTGTTTATGGATGGTCATCCTATCTAACATTATCTAAAAAATTTATTTTCAAATACTAAATTATTAATATTAAATATTGATATTGTATAATTTAATTACATAAAATTATCAAAGGATGTTAAATCACTTATTTAAAAAAAAATGAAGGAAACAAAACAAAGTTTTTTAAAATTCTATCACTGCAAGAATAACAATGACTGATTTGAATTTTAAGCGACTCTTGTTGATATGATAACACAATTGGACTTCGCACAATATATATTCGTTGACTTCAAATTATTTCAAGAGATTAATTTTACCAAGTTCATTGATCAAGGAAAAATGCTAAAACAAGCCACATACTACATTTGCATCACATCACCATATAAATTATCAAGAAAATTTGCAGGTTAGTTGGCTAAAAAATTGCAATTCTATTGTTCTGTGTCTTCCAAACAACACTCAGAGTTCCACGATATACAAATTGACAGACGAAGCATACAACCAAGAACCAACTAAACTCCAAACATGTTGCAAGCAAGTTCCCACAAGGTTCCATAGAGCAGGACACATCGACCTTTGCATCAAAAAATTTGATATACAAAGAAAATACATCACGACATTTGTTTTCTCTTACATCTGGTATATGTTCCCAGTATAAAATAACTGGGGCCATGGGATATATGGGGTTTTCTGCCATGCTTCCCATTATTGGACCAAACAATCTTATACGCATGCAATCCCAAGTAGTCGAGTCCAGCGAACATTCATCTGGATGTTGAAGAAATTTTACAGAGATACATGAGATATTTTTGTTTCCTACCAAAGTTTGATATTTTTTTTCCTTCTTCAGCCAATATGAAAAATTGCATTGTCCTCATTTAAGGTAAATTTGTTGTGTATCTGAAAGTCGCACATCATGTAGACACTTCTTGCCTTTTTCTGTAGATATGTTTCATATGACAATTCTGCCAACTTAGGAAGCACATTTTGTAACAGAGGTTGCCTAACCGTACAATGCACAGTTGTGTTGCCCATGGTTTGGATGGAAGAATTGAGGCAATGTCCATATATGTATGGACATTTTTCACCGCACCGCAGACAATCAATCGTATCATCACTTATCAAAGCAGAGGCATAAGCATGAGAATTGCATTTTGCACATACAGGTTCAAAGGGGGTCGAGTAAGCATTCACTGCAACCGAAACACCTTCAACCTGGGAACGCGAGCATAGGAATTAATACATTGAACAATATAATACACAACTCCACCGCCCCCCCCCCTAAAAAAAATAATATAAAATAAAACAAGCCGCAAAAATTTGGTGAAGGCTATTTGTATAAGCAAAGTGAGGATGATTTTGTGGATGAATATGCACAACAGTTGTAGAGCTAGCTAGTTTCTTCAGATCATGTACTATATATGCTCGCAACTCTATTACAAACGTTGTCTGGGTTGTGTGAAAGATCCTTTCTCTAACATCCCTTTTCTTTGTTATATTTTTTAAGAGCATAAGTGGAATCTTCCCTTTATGGAATTGTTGCTCCATTGACAAAAACAAATTTGAATAGGTATCGAACAATTGCAGCTACAACCTGGAACAATGCAATATTTGTGTAACTTACTCGAGATACATGCAGATGCAAAATTAAAGGACAAAATTGGATATGGAAAGAGGTACCATTGCCTTGTCTCTATCTGAATCTCCATCCTTTATATGGAGAATGTGTTGTGAGCCAATTTTTCTTTCCAGTGTGACAACTATGCCAATGGTTCCGATTGGGTAAATATCAGTGCTCTGTGCAAGCTAGCTGATAGTCGTGTCCGGGATGAAACAATATTATGAAAAAACAGTGAGAATTTTCCCATAATACATGTTTTGGAGAGAGAAATAATTCGATCACAATCACCACGGTCATATACTATTTTGGGCAATATATTAAAATTTGTAATGGATATCCCATTACCCGAGAATATCTTTTTTGCATGTTTTTGGACAAGTTGTGTAGGAATAGTCAGTGTCACTGTCATCATGGCATCCTTGTCTATCATGTCATCATGCATAATGGATCTATTTTTCTTTTCCTTGTCCAAGTAGGTGCTATAGAAAACCATTATGTCCCCAATGAACACTTGTCCAGTTCAATGACTGTTCAAGCCCTCTATTGATAGTACTTTGGGTGTTACAACTCTAGACCCAGTGACAATTTTTTAATAGGAAAACTAAAGTGAATGGTAGTGTGAATTTCTTTTTTTTGTATTCTTCTTTCACTGGCATAAATCTACAAGTACATGCATAACTTCGATGAACAATGGAGCCAGAGTTTTGCAATCACGCCTCTTAGTCTACAGAACCTACGCTATGTTCGACGTCTCGCTTGTACTTGTTGATACTTCTTGTGAACTTCAAACCATGTATTGTAGATGAAATCAACATATTCACCATGCCATAGATGAATAAACATTCGAGGATATTTGTTTGGTAAACATACTAAGAATAGAGCGTATGCATCTTTACCTTTGGTCTTGTTGGTCTGTTGATGTATGGGATGACTGACTCCTCATAGCCATGTCACTAGTCCAAATTTTTCTGATGCAAGCATGTGCAGATGAACATCAAGACTAAAAAAGCATATGCATTGTATATTGTCCATCAGAAGGACTAAACAAGCGTAAAATTGTATGCATCTGATTTTTTTGACAGGAAAAATGTGTAACAGTAAACAGGGCACGAGGGTGGGGCACCCCGACCAATCTGTATATCACGGACCCACAGAAGCCAGGGGAGAAATCTTGAACCCGCCAGCCTGGCACCTGCAATTGACAAAGTGGGTAAGTATGGAATAAGGTATAAGCGCGACCATAGATGTGAAACTGTTAGTCTGCCAACTGGCGCACCAAGGCATTTTCAGAAAGACCACTAAGAAGATCAATTAGAAAGAAAAAGGGATAATAGAAAATGGAAAAAGTAGAAATAGGGAGGGCATAAAGGCCCATTGCTTCCAAGCCATCATTTTCTAGTCTAATATTATATGCCCCCACCCAGTTTGTATATTTAATTTACCAGCACAATTGGTATACAGTTTAGAAGATTGTACCACATAACCCTTTGTTGTTGCATAAAACAATTCATCTTCCTGTCCAACCAACCTGTTTCTTCCAAGGTAGCGACGTTGAATATGAAATTGACATGAATCCAAGTTAGTATGAAGAACGACATGTAAAAGAAAGAGAAACAGGTCTATTTATTCCAATGTAACAACAAACAAAGTACACAAAATATATTGTATTTGAAGGAAGAAAAGAAGGAAAAAAAAAATAAAAATAAAAAAGAAAAGGTGCAAAGGAACAGAAGAAGTACAACAAATATACAGACAGTAAATGAAAAAATGAACACTGGAATATGAAATAAGAGTACATGTATCCACTTTTGTAATTCCTCGTCTACATTCCCACCACAGAGTCCATCGTCCTCTCCAGCCATTCTATTTGTTTAAATACAACAATGCAGCGAAAACACAACGAACATGAAGCATGTTAGTATGTAAGAAGACATGTAATGAAGATAAGTTATCATGTAGGAAGGTACGCAACATCTAGATACAATAAACTAGGTGAAAACATATACAAACAATAAATGAAATACAAAACAATGCAATATGAAATAACAGTACAAGCATGTACCTTTCTATCTCCTCTTCAACCGATGTAGTCAAGACTCCATCGTTTTCTCCAGCTATTCTATTTATTTGAATGTGGGAACACACAAAATACAATGAACATGAATGGAATCCGATATGCACAGGAGAAAAAGTAACATGTACATACAATAAAGGAGACTCAACGAATAGTCTAAAATATAGGTAGAAACATTAACCTTTGCACTTCTCCATCCATAGTTGTAAATATGTAAATTTGTTTTCCCTGCCAAAAATATATTACAAGCCACAAAATATTACGAAATTGCATGGCCGTAGCTAAACGATTTATGGTTTTCTATGGAAAAGTATCCAGATATTCTTCCACCGATGGAAATACAAGTTCTTTATCCTCTACACAGATTGTTGTGCCCACGATACAAGATTTTGGTTTTCCATGGAAAACTACCCAGATATGCTTCGAGACATGGAAATATAATTTTGTAGAATCTTTATTATACATATCATATCTCAAGTACAAGACAAATTGTATCGTGGGCACACTAGTCTATGTAGAGGAAAAAGAACATGTATTTTCATATGGGCACATTTCACCACACATGGTTTATAAATGCAACCTTCATATGTTTTATTTTAACAAAAAAACAATAGATATTGCAATTTCACATGTACTTCTCGAACTTTTTTTCATGCAACTATTTTCTTTCATGTCAGCACTGAAGCACCAACAAAATATCACAACAGAACATATATCAACCTCACCAGACAGGGAAAATAACACAACTTCATGTCGACTCGTGGGTGCATGGGATGAACACCGTAAAGCGCACAAAAAACAATAATAATCCAAAAACAACAAAATTGCTCCAACTATCGACGCATGACCCCAACCTTGCAAAG